>JBBPFJ010000737.1:0-23231 GCA_037975025.1 Excoecaria agallocha | reverse complement strand
CCAAACTCGGAAAATTAGCTTGAAGCTATGAAATTCGAGATGCAATTAATGTACGATAACTAGGTTTGGACCTTGGTTGATCCACCGGAAGGTGCGAAGGTAATTGAATGCAAGTGGCTATTCAAACTCAAAGTTGATAAGATCTACAAAGGTAGACTAGTAGCAAAAGGTTTTCGACAAACTCATGGTGTAGATTATGATGAGACCTTTTCGCCTGTAGTCATGCTCAAGTCTATTAGGATCTTGCTTGCCATAGCTGTATATCATGATTATGAGATATGACAAATGGACGTCAAAACTGCTTTCCTCAACGAAAATTTACTTAAGGATGTGTATATGACACATCTTGAGGGCTTTGTCAATCCCAAGCATCCTAAGAAGGTTTGCAAGCTTCAAAAATCCATTTATGGATTAAAGCAAGCATCCCGAAGTTGGAATCTTCGTTTTGATGAGGCAGTCAAAGAATTTAACTTCATCAAGAATGAAGATGAGCCTTGTGTGTACAAAAAGGTTAATGGGAGCATAGTAGTATTTCTGGTCCTATATGTGGACGACATCCTTCTCATTGGGAATGACATTCCAACATTGCAAAAGGTTAAGCAATGGTTGGGAAAATGTTTCTCAATGAAAGACTTAGGTGAAGCTGAGACAATACTTGGTATTTGAATCTATAGAGATAGATCGAATCGGCTCTTGGGACTAAGTTAAGAAAAGTACATGGACAAAGTACTAAAGCATTTTAGTATGGGAGACTCAAAGAAAGGGTACATACCTTTGGCTTTGGGAGTTCCTTGGACTAAAGAACAGTGCCCTAAAACCAAAGAGGAAAGGGACAACATGAGTAGAATTCCATATGCATCTGCTATTGGATCTATCATGTACGCTATGTTATGTACTAGGTTGGATGTTGCTCATGAACTAAGTATAACCAGTAGGTTTCAGCAAGACCCTGGTGAGAAGCATTGGTCTGCTGTAAAAGGGATTTTGAAGTACCTACGAAGGACTAAGAATCACTTCTTGGTGTATGGTGGTCAAGAAGAGCTCATCATACAAGGTTATGCCAATGCTGCTTTTCAGACCAGCACTCAGGATTCTAGATCGCAATCTGGGTTTGTTTTTGTTTTGAATGGTGGTGCTGTCAGCTGGAGAAGCTCAAAGTAAGAGATTGTTGCCGACTCAACTACAGAATCTGAGTATCTTGCAGCAAGTGAGGCTGCAAAAGAGGCTGTTTGGATTAAAATTTTCATTTTTGGATTAGGAGTGGTTCCAAGCATCATAGATCCATTAGAAATTTTCTGTGACAACAACGGGGCCATCGCACAGGCCAAGGAGCCTCGGTCACACCAAAAATCCAAACACATACTTAGGAGGTACCACCTGATCAGAGAAATCATTGATCGTGGGGACGTCAAGGTTAGAAAGATAACAAGTGAAGATAATGTAGCAGATCCTTTGACGAAACAGTTGCGTCCAAATCTGCACGAAGCTCATTTGAGAGCGTTCGATCTTAGGGCTATGCCCAATTGGGACTAGTGCTAGTAGGAGATTGTTAGTGTAAGCCCTAGGTTAGATGTTGCTCATGCACTAAGTATAACCAGTAGGTTTCAGCAAGATCTTGGTGAGAAGTATTGGTCTGCTGTAAAAGGGATTCTGAAGTACCTACGAAGGACTAAGAATCACTTCTTGGTGTATGGTGGTCAAGAAGAGCTCGTCATACAAGGTTATGCCAATGCTGCTTTTTAGACCAGCACTCAGGATTCTAGATCGCAATCTGGGTTTGTTTTTATTTTGAACGGTGGTGCTGTCAGCTGGAGAAGCTCAAAGCAAAAGGCTATTGCCGACTCAACTATAGAATCTAAGTATATTGCAGCAAGTGAGGCTGCAAAAGAGGCTGTTTGGATTAAAATTTTCATTTTTGGATTAGGAGTGGTCCCAAGCATCATAGATCCATTAGAAATTTTTTGTGACAACAACGGGGCCATCGCACAGGCCAAGGAGCCTCGGTCACACCAAAAATCCAAACACATACTCAAGAGGTACCACCTGATCAGAGAAATCATTGATCGTGGAGATGTCAAGGTTAGCAAGATAACAAGTGAAGACAATGTAGCAGATCCTTTGACGAAATAGTTGCGTCCAAATCTGCACGAAGCTCATTTGAGAGCGTTCGATCTTAGGGCTATGCCCAATTAGGACTAGTGCTAGTGGTAGATTGTTAGTGTAAGCCCTAGCCCCAATGCATTGTAATAAAACACTTTAATTAATAAAATGAGGCATTTGTTTTATCTATTGTATTCCTGTGCATATCAATTGATTGAACTATCCAAGAATGTTATTTCGGTTTAAGTTATCATGTGTGAGGCACATGGTTGTAAGACCTTGAAACAATACATACTTCATTCTAAACATTCCTAGTCAGTCATTGTTATGGGAATAAAATTGAATTAAGACTAGTATGCTCTCTCTGATATTATGAGTTCTGTCTTATGGATCATTAGGACAAGAGTGTCAATCAGAGATCATAGATACATGTTAAAGAGCATGGTATCTGGATACGATCTGCTCATGAGAACACTACATGGTATAAGTCATAAATGTTTCTCATATGCAAGTTTTGTATCGGAGTTCTTAGACCTAA
Source organism: Excoecaria agallocha (assembly GCA_037975025.1). Lineage (NCBI taxonomy): Eukaryota > Viridiplantae > Streptophyta > Magnoliopsida > Malpighiales > Euphorbiaceae > Excoecaria > Excoecaria agallocha. The sequence goes on along the minus strand of JBBPFJ010000737.1, from coordinate 20,593 downwards.
AATCTCTATGAAACTCTTTATGAATTACTGTGTACTTTGACATACACCTAACGTGCTCGTAACAGAGTGACCAGTATGGGTATGATTGGGTATGCATTGATTCATGTTAGAGAGCATGAGAGAAGTGAAGGGATTACCCCTCTCGATAAGAGAGAAAATATCATCGGCCACTTGATCAGTGAACTGAGAAGTGTATGGCCATACCGAGATGAAATAATGAGTAATCATTATTTATCTGAGAGTTCAGTGTCACTGGAATATCAAGAAAGGAATTAATATATATAAGGATGACTAGTTCCATGCCTTATATTAATTCTGATATTTATGGGTAAGGAACTATGAAAAATTGCATTAGGTCACTAAATACCATATGCATTTTCATTTAATTTGGAATGCTATAATATCTTGCTAGAGAATATATATATAGCCTTTGAATTAATTTATTAATTCATTGCCAACATTAAATGGACCTATAGGATCGCACACAAAACATTGGGCTTAAAATATTTGAATAAAGTATTGGGCATTAATTTGGGCTTTTAATTAAAGTCAAATTAATGTATGTAATGAGTTTTAAAATTTCTATTGGACCTTGATCTATGAGAGAGAAAAATTCAGCCCACTAGGTTTAATTTCAATAATTAATTATCTTGTATTAATTAAGTTAATTGAGTATTAAGTCCTAATGATATTTAAATCAAATTAAAATAATTAATTAAGGGATGTCTTAGCCGAAATTCCAAGATAAATATTGAAGGAATTTCGGCACATGTGAATTTCTTTATTAAGTGATATTATTTATTAAATGTCTTATGTATTTATCTTGGATTAAATCAAAAGAATTTGAATCAATATATATCTCTTATTTTAAAGAAGTGATAAAGTCTGAAATTAATTATCTCTAAGTAGTTGATTTTAGATTTATCACTTAAAAAATAAAATGATATATATTAAATGAGAGAGAAAAGAAAAACCCTAGTTTTTCTTTGGTTTTTGCGTGAAAACCTTCTCTCCCTCACATAATTTTCTCTTTAAACAGTTGTCATTACGCAATACTTTAAAAGAGAGCTAGCAATCTCTATTTTAAGCCATCTTTGCAAGTGTGTGTGTGAGAATAGAGGGAGTGGCGTAAAAGGCTGTTCCTTGGCATTGGTGATCAAGATCTAAGGCGGATAAAGTCATCTTAGTTGCTGGTCATCACCAAATTCAAGTATTAAAAGGCATCAAAAGTTGTATGTTTTAAAAACCCTAAAATTGCATGTTTCGATTCTTGTCATGGAATTATTTGGCATGTATGATTGTTTTTATCATTTTTTCGCTGCACGATTGCCATGAACATATCATGTCATATTCCATCAACAAATATATGTCAAGTTCAAATGCTATTCTAACTAAAATTCATTAAACAACTTACTTGTTCTACTACTAACCTAAGAATTTTAACTTATGCACATTCTAAGTTTAAAGTTCAATATGTTCAAAATTTGAGAACAACTGGGGCAGACTAAAGTTTAAGTAAAAGTTATAAGATAATGTGCTTACACAAACATTAACAGTTATCCTAAGATTAATCAAAACAGTAAAAACACACCAAACTAAAAAAAACTAAAGTGCTTAAATGAAAATGAGAGAAGAAAGATTTAACTTCCTGCAAAATTGAGCTTTAGATAAGCTTTACCCCCCTCTCAAAATGTTGTTATCCACAGCAACTATCATCACTCTGCTGGTGGTAATGGTGGTGGTGGCTAACGCTTCCAGAAATTTGTAGTGAACACCTCCAAAATATGCTTTATTTCAAGAATGTGGTCCTGCATAGTATCCATATGTCCCTCCAGCCTATTCATCCTGTTATTCATTCGAGTAGTAAAAGCTTGCATTTGATTTGAAGGCTCCTATGGTGGGGGTGCCGGATTCTCAAGCTCAAATTTCGATTCAGATTCTTCATCTCTGTTTCTACCAATGGTAAATGTCTGAAGATATTCTTCCCTATCGGACCAATGTCTCTGTGGCTTGTTAATTAATATCTTCATTCGAGCCAACATAGCATAATCCATGTAACTCGGTTTCCCAAGAGATTTCCTCATATCTATGTAGCCTACTACTCTAGCCATAATGGTTGCAACCCAACCCAATGATGTCACTTTAATTTTTGTACTCATTTTTTATAGCTTCTCTATTTTTTGGGACAAAAGGACAGCCTCATTGATTTGGATTCCTTTAACCATGCATCTCAACAACATCCATTCTTTATTGTTAACGTTCCCAAGGCTTCCTAGGCAACTAAAGAAAGTGATAGACAGGAACCTGTGAAGAATCCAGAGATGATGACTTCCTAAAGCACGAGCCTTGAGCTTCCTAGGTTTATATCTAACAGGACACAGAGGATCTCTAATTAATTACCAATTATCTTATGGTGTAGCATTAGATAGTTCACTTATTGCATCATCTATAAAACCTAAATGTGCAACAAATACAAGGAACAACATGTAATGAGTTTTCCTCCCTAGCTTAAAACTCACTGTGCCAACATCTTGCTCATCTTCACGTGTTAGCTTAAAGGAAGTAAAAAACTAAAGTGCAGCAAATGGATAGATTTTTCGGTGTTTGTTAATAAACCATTTCCATCCAATACCGAAAATAAGAAGGTAAACCTCATTCCAAAGATTTCCATCAGGGATATCAAGAAAAAAGTGCTTCAAGTAAAGAGGCTTGACGAACTTAATTTGCTTGAAATACTCATACATTTCAGCTCTATCCTCATCAATATAAGCTGGAAGAGTTTTCTTAGATGTTGTTGCTTTAGCTTCTTTGGACGTCTTAGATGGTTCAACTAGTGTTGCAATTTTTACTGCTTTACCCTTCTTGGCTTTCTTAGGCGTGTCATCCTTCTTTGCTTTCCTAGAACTCACTGAAAAGAGAAAAGACATGAGAAGTCCATCAAGTAAAATAAATGAGCAAAGGATATCATTGAAATAATTGATGTAAAAGATGGTGAAATAAATGTATCAATGAGACATAATATCAATATATATCAATGTAAGAATGAGTTATCAAAGCAATGAGATTGAAAATCTTAGCTTAAGTAGTGAATTTATTATTTGAGACATTTCAAAAAACATGTTACGTGCACAAGTTCACCAGCAAAAATTATATGAAATCTCAAAACTCCAACAACCTAAAAATTGATAATCAACATGTAATTCATCACCAAATACATTTAGCATCACAAATTAGAATAATAGTAAGCAATAGAAGTTAAATCCAATGGAGAACACAACCCAATTTTACAAATGTAAGCCATGAATTTAAATACAAATTGATGGAATTGAAATCAATTAAACACTTACTTGTGATGAAAAAGATGGAGAACAACTAAATCAAATAGAAAATCACATAAGTAAACTTGATTCGGAAGAATGCCTAAGTGAGTGGAGAGAGAATGGGAGTGAAAAACTAAGAGAAAAATGAACAACTAATGAATAGTGTGTGCAATTGGCTATTTAAGGTGGTATTCGGTGGAATGGGGAAGACCCATTCAGTGGGATGAGGTTTCTCATTCTACCGAATGGTCCTCCACAGCCAAAAATCAAAACAAATAACAAAGCATAAAAGCATTCGGTGGGATAAAACTTCATTCGGCCGAATCATTGTCCCATTTGGTGGAATCAAAATTCGATTCTACCGAATGGTTTATCTCCGGATCACAAAGCAATAAATTGATAAAAATTGAGCTAAATTGGAAGCATTCCCATTCGGTGGGATCAAATTGGACTCTACCGAATGCTTCCCTTCGTGAACAAAAGGCACAGAATCAAATGGTTAAGCAAAATTTCATGTTAATCATCAATCATTCGAATAGAAATTGCTTCCATCAAATGATTAAATACTCATTTAGATCACAATAACCCAAATATAATCTTACTATGCTAGCACAAACTTTACTTGATTTAACCCAGTTTTTAATCATCTTGCTCTAAATTAATCATTGAACTGCTAACTTCATCATACTCTACACAAAAAATCAAGGTTTAACACTCTTAATGCTCTACCTTAGGATTGCTTTTCTTGCTAATTCTTACTCAACTTACACTTACACACTAAAAACTTCACTTCTTTCTTGCTTTCTCAGAAAATTGATCTACCTTCACAAAGCACTTCCTAAAACTAAAACTAGAACAATCAATATAAGGGAAAACAAAACACGCACAATAAGACCAAATGAAAGCAAACAAAGTAAATGCATTAAGTAAACTACAAGGGATAAAGAATTTAGTTTTAAGTTTAACAAGTCCTCAGCTAGACTTTTTCCCTTTATTGCTATTCTTGAAATAACAACACTACTTCAGCCACCTTTACTCTTCCCTCAAAATATGGCTTCAATCAATGTCCATTCACTTTATACTCATTGCCATCTTTTGGACTATTTATGGTTACCATTCCAAATTCATTATTGGAAAAAACTTGATAAGGCCCCAACCATTTGGATTTTAATTTACTTGGAAACAAAAACAACCTGCTATTATACAATAACACCATCATACCAAGAATAAATTCTTTAAATTTCATATGCTTATCATGCCAATATTTTGTTTTGTCCTTGTAAATTGCTGCATTGTCATATGACCATCGCCAAATTTCATCGAGTTCATTGAGATGTAGCTTCCTCTTATCTCCTAAACATCTCAAATCAAAATTAAGAAACTTTGTTACCCAATATGCTTTATGTTCCACTTCAATCGATAAATGACAAGATTTTTCAAAGACAATTCTAAAAGGAGACATGCCTATAGGGGTCTTAAATGTAGTTCTATAGTCCCAAAGAGCCTCATCTAACCTTTAAGACCAATCTTTTTTAGAGCAATTGACTGCTTTTTCTAAGATTGATTTCAACTCCCTATTAGATACTTTCACTTGCCCATTTGCTTGAAGATGGTATGGGGTTGTTATTTTGTGCTTAACACCAAATTTTTTAAGCAATGTTTAAAATTGATAGTTGACAAAATGCTTGCTTCCATCACTTATAATGGCTCTTGGTGCTCCAAATCTAGTGAAAATATTTTTTCTAATAAATTCAAGCACCACCTTGGCATCACAAGTCCTAGTTACTATGACTTCTACCCATTTACTCACATAGTCTACAATAACTAAAATATATTCAAATCCAAATGAGTTTGAAAATTGGACCATAAAATCTATGCCCCAAACATCAAAAATTTCCACTTCGAGTATGTTATTCATAGGCATTTCATCTCTTTTAGAAATATTTCCTACTCTTTGACATTTATCACAAAGCTCAATGAATGATTTAACATCAGAAAAGAGAGTAGGCTAGAAAAAAATTGATTGGAGAATCTTTTGTACCATATGATTAGGTCCATGATGGCCTCCAACTTCTCCTCCATGACATTGTCTCATGATTTCTTCTTGTTCTCCCTCTAGAACACATCTTCGAAGTACTTAATCCAAACAAATCTTGATAGGTATGAATCATCCCAAAGGTAGTATTTGGCATCTGCTTGCATCTTTTTCTTTTGTTGCCAAGTGAAATGTTTAGGAAGATAAACTCCTGCGAGAAAAATAGCTATATTAGCATACCAAAGAGTCACAAAGTTACAAGCATAAATTACACTAATATATTCATCAGGAAATAAATCGGCAATTTCCCCCTTTTCAATATTGGCATGCTCAAGTCTAGAAACATGGTTCGCCACATAATTTTTAGCTCCTTTCTTGTCTTTAATCTCCACATCAAACTCTTGTAATAGCAATACATAGCAAATAAGTCTCGGTTTGGAATCTTTTTTGGCAAAAAGGTACCTCAATGCCGTATGATCCATCCATACTGTGACTTTGGAACCTAGGAGATAAGATCTGAATTTGTCAAAAGAAAATACAGTTGCTAGAAACTCTTTGTTTGTGGTGGTATAATTGACTTAAACTCCGGTGAGTGTGTGGCTTGCATAATAGATAGTATAAAAGATATTTTCCCTCATTTGGCCTAAAACCGCTCCCACGGCATAATCACTAACATGACACATAATCTCAAATGGTAGGCTCCAATCAAGTGATGCAATGATCGGTGTTGTGATTAGCTTTTGTTTTAACAAGTTAAAAGCCTGCAAACACTCATCATCAAAGTTAAATGCAGTAGCTTTTATCAACAAATTGGAAAGCAATTTAACAATCTTAGAAAAATCCTTAATAAAGTGACGATAAAAGCCCGTATGACCAAGAAAATTTCTAATACCTTTAACACTCGTAGGAGGTGGTAGTTTATTAATAACATCAATTTTAGCTTTATCTACCTCAATTCCTTTTTCAGAGATTTTATGTTGGGATAAGTTCATCCTTTTCATCAGTAATCACAGTCATTCTCCCCTTTTTAGGCACACATTGAACTGGACTAACCCAACTACTATCAGAGATAGGATAGATAATACCTGCATTAAGGAGTTTAAGTACCTTCTTTTCACCACCTCTTGCATAACGGAATTAAGTCGCCTTTGGGGTTGCACCACCGGTTTGAAATTGTCCTCTATTGGTATTCGGTGTGTACAATAACTGGGGCTTATACCCTTTAAATTGGATATTTCCCAACTGATGGCTCCTTTATGCTTCTTAAGTTCTTCAATGAGCATCTTCTCTTCCAAACCTATCAACAAAGAAGATATAATTACTAGTTTTACATTTCCCTCTAAAAATAAATATTTTAAATGAGAAGGAAGAGTTTTAAGTTCAGAATCTCCCTTAAGAGGGGATAATTCATCCTCCATATATCCTTCTTCATTATGTTCTCTTTCTAATTCTTGAATAATCTCTTTTTATCTTGTCTCCACTTTATCTTCTTTCTTTAGATGCATTAGATATTCTTTTAGCTCATCATCCAAAATGATTTCCTCTTGCTTTGCTTTTATACATTCTTGAACTTCATCAACAAAACAAATGGACTCTTCAAGATCATAGGAGGGAAGTTTCATTATTTTGTTGACATTGAACACCATTTCCTCCTCATTAAATCTAAGGATGACTGTTTGCCCATGAACATCAATTAAAGCTCTTGTTGTGTTCAAAAATGATCTTCTAACTATTAAAGGCACTCTTCTATCTTCTTCCATATCCATAACCACAAAATTGACTGAAAATATAAAGTTTTCAACTTTGACCAACAAATCTTCAATAATCCCTTTAGGCCTCTTCAATAATCTATCCGTCAATTGTAACGTCATTTGGGTCTTCTTCATGTCTCCCAAATTCAATTCCCTACAAACAGAATAAGGCATTAAATTTATTCTAGCACCCAAATCACATAATGCATATCCAATAAAATTTTCTCATAATTCTCATGGTAATGTGAAACTACCAAGATCTTCTAGTTTTTTAAGGATTTTATTCATTAAGATTGCACTATAATTTTTAGATAATTGCATCATTCCTATACCCTCCAACTTTTTCTTGTTAGAACAAATTTCTTTCATATACTTAGCACATTTAGGCATGTGTAACAAAGCTTCAGTAAATTGTAAATTTACATGTAACTTTTTTAACATGTCTAAAAATCTAGTTAATTACTCATTTTGCTTTTCTTTTTTAGCTAGAGATGGAAAAAGTAATTTAAACTTATTAAGCAAAATAGATACCAATTTTTCCGTACCCTTATTGTTCTCAACAATAGAAGGCACTTCATCAACAATTTTTGAGTTAGAAATACTTACCTCCGTTATTGGTTCCACCACTTTAGAAGTATTCTTACCAATTTCAGTTTCTTTTACCTCTTTCTCACTCCTCAAAGTGATTGCCTTAGCTTTCTCTTTCAAATTTCAATCTACATTAGATGGAAATGTTCCTTAAACCCTATTGGTCAATGAGTTAGCAAGTTGTCCTACTTTGTTTTTTTAAATTCCTAATGGATTCATCTTGGTTCCTCATCCAAATATCTTGAGATTTTCACCTAGCATCTTGACTAGACATAAAGGCAGTTTGGGTCGACATAAAGTTGGCAAATATTTCTTCTAAGTTTGGTTTCTTTTCTTATAGGGGTGGGGATTTTTGAAAGCTAGGTGGCTGATAGGGTAGTGATTGATGGTTAGAAGGGTAGTGTGGTTGTGCTAGATTTTGGTATGGTGGATGGCTATTGGAAGCTAGATTTTGATTGAAAGGAGGTCTAGGTTGAGAACTTGATGTAAATGCTTGATTACCTTTTCTCCATGCAAAATTTGGATGGTTCCTCCAGCTCAAGTTATAGGTATTGCTATATGGATTTAAGGCATTCACATCCTCTACTACTCTTTCCCCATTCTTTATAGCTCCTTGATTTCTTGCATATAAATTAGTTTCATTAGACAAAGCATAAACATTTTAAACTTTCAAATCATTCAATTCTTTAGTTATCAATTCTAGTTTAGCATTTATAATGGAAAAATCATCTATGCTATGAACTTTCTGTTTCTTTTGAGTGGCTCTTAAGCTAGCCTATTGTGCATTATTAGTTGCCACCTCATCAAGAAGTAGGAATGCTTCTTCAGGTATTTTTTCATGAAACTACCATTTGATGCTGCATCCAATAAAGATCGTGTAACTTGATTCACAACTGCATAAAAAATATGCATCAATTGATAAACAGTAAATTTATGATGTCGACAGCTTTTTCATAGTCTCCTAAATCTTTCCCAAGCTTCATGAAATGGCTTATCAACTACTAAAATTCATTGATGTTTTTCCTAATAAAAGCAATTTTGGTGGGTGGGAAGAATTTGCACAAAAACTTTTCTTGCATTTATTGCCATGATTGGATAGATTGGTTTGGAAGCATTTGCAACCAATCCCTAGCTTTACCTATGAGGATAAAAGGAAATAGTTTAAGTCTGATGGCATCAGTATTTGAACCATATCACTTATTTCTAAGAACATATCCAAATGTTGTGTAGGATCCTCTATCTCTGAACCCGAAAATTAGTTTCTTTGCACCATAGTGATGGTGGCAGGCGTAATCTCAAATGGTTGGTTATGAGGGATCCTAATAGTCCTATGTTCTTCATTCCACCTAGGAATGGCATAATCTCTAATGGTTCTAGGTCTAAACCTATCCCCTTTAGGTTGATAATTATTGCCTTACTTATTCCTATGTTGTGGATCTTCCATTCTAGCTAGTGGGTCTATTATGAGAGGTGGTTCTTTAAGGATTCCTTGATCGTTTAGATTCATGTTGGCTTTCAACTTTCTAATCCTATAAAATGTCCTCTCAATTTCAAGATCAATAGGCAATATTGGTCAATTCCTTACTATAAACTATTGACACCTGCACGAATAACAAACAAAATTAGAACAGAAATAGATAAGAGGAGATAAGAAACACACAAAATTCACTATAAAACTTAAAATAAATAACACACGCCAATGTAGTCCCCGGCAATAGTACCAAAAACTTGATCGGTGTTTATCAAGTATACTAGATCTACTAGTAATATAGAAAAATAAAGATTAAAACTCCAAATATCGAACCCATGGGAAACTTGTTATGTATGAACAGATTTTGAGTTTTAGAATGAAAATTATGTGTAGAGAGAGAAGAAATCCCAGAAGTTATGTTGAAGATTTAAAACCGAAATAAAAAAAAATCAAAACAAATTATGAATGACTTTAAATAAATAACAAAAGTAAATAAGTAATTAAAATAGGGTAACAATCAATATCTAAAAACAACTTTCACTAAGAGACTATCCACCTTAACCTTTTATTGCAATAACTTAAATTCTTAAAAACACAGGTGATTATGGAAAACTAGATAAATAAGACCCGATACCTTGAATCAAAAATATCTTTATTAAATATTAAATTCCCTGTTAAGAACAATTTAACATTCAGCATAAAGATCTAGTTTAATTTCCTACACTTTCATTAAACTCTTTTCCAAGAAAATTCAATTTACAGTATATTCTCGGTTCCTCCTCTCTTAATATTAATCAATATTATCAAGATATAATTATCTCAAAATATAAAACAATCATATATTGACTCACAAGATTAATCCAAGAGCATACAAATCCCTAATTGTGCTTAAATCAACTTTTAGTTATTTAGACCAATAAACCAATAATTAATTCAAACAAAATCAAAGATGATAATATGCTTAAAACCGAGAAATAATCAACTTGAGTTTACATTAAAGCTCAATTAAGTCATCACAACAAAAGATTAAGGATTCAAGTATCCTTAGCAAAAGTTAAGAAAAACTACTCACACTTCATAATTAAAAGCTAAAAACTGAGTTTAAAAGAAAATTACAGGGAACGTAAAAACAAAAGCTAAAACAACCGCTCCCCCCCCCAATCTTGTGATTTGGGTCTTCTTTTTATAGGCAAAGTATAGGCAGCAAAACAAGAAGTTTAATCCATCTTAACTTCTTAAACCAAGCATCAAATTTCCTGATTTAATTGACAGAAAACTTTCTATTTAAGCGAACTCTCTTGAACCGGTAGAATAGGACTTGAAACTACCGAATCACTTCCTCTAAAACTTCAGCAAAAACTCATTTAGGAGAGTAGAAAAGCCAATCCCACCGAATAACCCTTGTTTAGCCTTTAAAGGGGTCCATTCGGTAGAATCAATTCTTGATTCCACCAAATGGTCTTCTTTCCTTCACTTCAAAAGGCCATTCGGTATAATCAAGAATTGATTCCACCGAATGGTTCTCTATTAGACTAACAAACGATGTTTTCTTCATTCTTTGCTTCTTGTTTTGCAAAATTACCCTTTTAGTCCTTCAACTTCTTCTTTTTCTTTCAACTTTACACCTAAAACACACAAATAAACACAATTAAATCCTTTCATCACAAGTTAAACAAATTAAACACTAGATTAACTAAAATACTATAAAACTAACACAATAAACCAACTAAAAACATTAAAAACATTATAAAATGCACACTTATCAGGTGCCAATAACTTATATCCTGTATTATTAATTCATAACCTGTGTTTGATTATACCATATTCAATATTTGTACCTAAACAAAGCAGATTAAACTATCCTTTCCTTTTAAAGTAAATGATAATTTATTGGTTAACTTTAGGTTGTTGATGTACCGTGCATGCACCATCTCATGTACTAATATAGAACCGCATATGACCCTCAAGTAAATCCACACAAGTTCAAATTTTCATATTAATTAATTGGAACAATAAAATTCAATTTCAAATAAATATACATATAAAAAAGAAGGCCTAATCTATAATTTCTTTGGTTTTTTTTAAATTTCTTATTATACTTGTGTTTTCTATTAAAGACGATAACCTACATACTCTGGATATCTGTAAGATATATAAATTCCGCCAATCCTCACCCATGATCTCTTGTGCATTATTTCTTTATCTTCAATCGTACAATTTTCCACCTAATTAAGGAAAAAACAAAAAAAAATGAAGTAAATTACACTGGAATTTAAAAAAAAAATTGAATGAAAATTTTGCATGTAACAATATTTTCTAAAACGACTAATAAGCAAAATAAATAAATCTCGATATCCAAACTTATTTAGGAAAAAATAAAGGAAAAAAAGTGCTTAAAAGAGGATTCCAATTATTGACAATATATATTTTGAGAAATTAAGCCTAATATTATTATTATATATGCTCATAAAAGAAAAGAAAAAGTGAAAAATTCTACATCTTTATCTGACGGTTAGGTTCCATTTTATTTTAGAGATTCATATATATTAATCGAGATTTGTTATATATATATATATATATATTGTTTATTTCTTAATTAAGGAGCATATTGTAATTTTTTTTTGAAAAAAAAACTTTTATTTCATTTTATTCCTAACCAGGAACACTGCATTAATTCATTGGCTTAGGTAAAAGGAAGTTTTTAGAGCTATTATGGTTTCCTGATTAGGACCAATAGTATGATCAATCAAGTGGAAGAAAATTAAAATCTTTCGCATAAGTCCATGCGCTGGTAATGTTTTAGGGGCAAAGGTGCAAAAATATCATCCAATTTTCTAACATATAGTGCATATAAATTCTTACACTTTATTTTATAAAAAAAAATACTTATGGATGGATCCAATATACCCTTTTCTCTAACTGAATTCCACATCAACTAATAGAAAAATGCCATAAAAGTGTCTCCCTCCACCTAAGATGCCATATGGTTTAAACAGGAATTATTTGGACCGAACCAATTCAACCAATTACTAAAAAAGTTTGAATTAGCAGCGGCAATTTTCTCCTAATAGGGTAATTCCGTCGCTAATCACTTTTAACGATGACTCAACTAACCATTTGTAGCTAACTCAATCACTAAAAGTTTGCAACTAAAACCTGAAACAGTTGCTAAAATTAGCGATAGCTAAATCATTGCTAAAAACTAAAATTTTGTTGCTAAACAACTCCTGAAATTAGTCACCGTAAAAAAAAAAAGAAAAAAAAAACATGGAGTCTATATTTTGAGAATAATTACTTTAGTCTCAATTTCTCAAAACATAGCCTAAGCAATTTGTATGTAATGAATTATATATGATAAAAAGATTTTAAAAAAAATTACAATGACTCATTTAGATATTAATCTAAAAATAACACAAAAAAATACATAGATTTCTTCTGGAAAAAAAAAATTAGAGGGTTACAAGGCTGCTCGCCACTGAATGCATAAATGCACATTTTAAGTGGACAAAATTTATTATGTTTTAATATCTAAACATTTTTAACAATCTATTAGCCATATTCTATAGTTGTAAATTTTGTAAATATTAAAATTAAAATGTGTCTCTTAAAAATGCCAAGTGCGTAAAAGTCAGATTGCAACAATATTCCCTTAACTTCTTTTAAAAAAAATTATGATAAACAGTTCAAAATGTGGTAAAACTCAAAGGGGTAGATTTGTTGATTAGAAAGAATGACCTGTTAAAACCTTTGAGGGAGGATGGTAGCTCAAAAGGCTTAATTTCATGTCCAGAGTTAAAATGTAAGAGAGCCTTCTATTTTATTTTCTAGATCTGATTTAAGTAAATTTTATGAATTAAACGAATAATATAGCTACATAAAATTAGTTGAAAAAGCAGCATATGGTAGTTAACATGCATATATAGCAATATACTATTGACTTGATACATGAAGTTTATTTAAATCGGGTTTAAGCAAGAATTTTTCAATTTAAGAAAAAAGAAGAGACTTTTCCAAAAAAGGTAGTAGAAACAACTATAAATTGTAAAAAATCTATTTTATTTTTTTTATAGGATTTTCAGTTATTTTTTGTGCAATTTTACTTCTTATTTTAAGGTGCCATTTTGTGCTTAATTTTCTAAATTCGGGCGTTATGCCTCCTTTACTTAATCACACTCTTGTTTCTCTTATCCCAAAGATTAAAAATCCCTGCTCTATGAAGGATTTAAGGCCGATAATTAAAAATATCTTAAATATATGATATATTTATATATATATGTATGTGTGTGTGTGTTACTTTTATACATATATAGCATATAGATTTATATATAGATATAGATATAGATATAGATATAGATATAGATATTCCCACTTTTATATATAGTATAGATAACATAGATATAGATAGATATAAATGGATGAATAGAAATGATTTAGATAGAGAAAAAAAAATTTTTAAACTCATACTTCAAAATTCAGTACAAATGTATCCATGGAGGGATCAATTTCACCCATACTCACTGAATTCAGGCCTCATTGTCCTTATTTATTTTTGTAACGAAAATATCACTGAACTTAATATATTTTTGCATAAAAATCATGTTCAACCGTTTTTTATGATGATTCTGGCCGGAATGATGACATAGCACACCACGTCAGCCGCCACATCACCTGTTGAAATAAACAAATAAGAAAAGGACACATGTCAACCCATTTGAGAGGTCAATTTTATCCATAATCACTGAACTTAGTATCTTTTTGCATAAAAATTATGTTCACCAATTTCTGGTGATGATCATCGCCGGAATGATGACATGGCAAGCCACGTCACCTGTTGAAATGAACAAATGAGAAAAGGACACATGTCAACCCATTTGCCTTGATTAAATCCAAATTGGATCATCCATCCAAATTGGGTCTTATTAAGGTGATGGGCTTTCAAACTTATAAATCCATGCCACTCCCTTTCCCTTTCTAATGTGGGATATGAGAAGGGTGTAAAGTTTGAGAAGATAACATTTCCATAGTTTTTCTTGCTTTCTTAACGATTGAATCCATCATATTTTCATGATTTTTTTTTTTACTTTAACCATCACATGCACATCCCATGAAAGAATTAGAAATGGTTAAAACAAAAAAAAACCATAAAAATATGATGGATTCAATGGTTAAAAAATAAGAAAAACCATGAAAGAATAAAACTTGAGAAGATTATTCTTTTTTCATGGTTTTTCTTGCTTTCTTAACCATTGAATCTATCACATTTTCATGTTTTTTTTTTTGCTTTAACCATCACATACACATCCCATGAAAAAATTAGTGATGGTTAAAGCAAAAAAAAATCATGAAAATGTGATAGATTCAATGGTTAAGAAAGCAAGAAAAACCATGAAAATATCATATTCTCAAGCTTTACACCCTTCCCATATCCCATATTGAAAAGACAAAGGGAGTGACATAGGTTTATAAGCTTGGAAGCCCATCACCTTAGCAAGACCCAATTTGGATTTGGTTAAAGCAAATGAGTTGACATGTGTCCTTTTCTCATTTGTTTATTTCAACAGGTAATGTGGCAGCTGACGTGGCATCTTCATGTGACGTGGCATGCCATGTCATCATTTCGACAAGAGGTTGCTAAGGTGGCATGCCATGTCATCATTCCGGCTAGGATCATTACCGAAAATTGATAAACAAGACTTTTATGCAAAAAGGTATTAAGTTCAGTGATATTTTCATTACAAAAAATAAGTTAGTTACAAAAAATAAGTTAGTTACTTTTGGGTAATAAAAGCTAAGTTCAGTGACCATCAATACAAAAATAGAGGGAATTAGCGACGAAATTTAGCGACGGATTATTCCATCACTAATTAGTGACGGATTAGAGAATATTTCTAGTTTAGTCGTGAAAATGTATTGGTCATAAGTTTAGCGACGTAATAGCAACGAAAATTGAAGTCAGTCGCTAAATTTGGCAGCCATGAATGGCGCCCTTTTTAGCGACGGATTTTGTCGCTAAAAATGTTTCTATATTTTTAATTTTGTAAATAAATTTCCAGAAAAATAGTGAAATTATAGCGACTGACCATTCATCGCAAAATTAGTCGCTAAAAATATATTATATTATTTATCTATTTTCAATTAAATTTTGAAATAAATTTATAATTTTATTTATTGATTTTACCAAACATTATAATATTAATTAAAATATATACATATATATTTATTCTTACAATTATGTATCATAATTTTGCTTTACAATGAAATTATTTGAAAATTTAGTCCTTTCACTATTTTCAATAAAATTTACATTTAATTTTAAAATTATATAATTAAAAAATTAGAGGGACTGAATGCCACCAATTTAAGTGCTCAATTATTAGTATGAAAGAGTATAATGTAGCTTAGTTGAACAGACCCTTTCGTGCATTTGTTAGTTAGAATTGGATCCTTCTAAATTTTAATACAATTGTCAATTAAATTATATAGAATTTTTTTTTACGATTGTTTTATAATTAGGAATAATCAGAAACCTTGATCTTGGTTAGTTTACAAACAAGAAGAATTGATTGCTGCAAACTTTTTGACAATTTTAACTAATTTGTTGAATTTAATTTAGAATTCATCTTTGCATCAATGGTCAGATATTAAATTGAAATTACAATTATACCTCTCTCTGGAACTTATTCTCATTAATTTAATTTTCTTATTATTTTTTCTATCCTATTAATTAATTGTTTTAATTAACTTATCCGCTGCAATCTTTGAAGTCTCTCTATATATATTAAGTTACCCACCACAAATTTACCTCTCTCTGGGATGCGGCATTTTCTATGAAGTACTCGGATGGCAACAAATTTACTTTATTATAAAATAAAGATGAAAATATTTTATTCATTTTTTAAAAAGGATTAAAAGATGCTTCAAGGCCCAGTTGACGTATAAATGGGCCCAGTGCACAAATATAGGAAGATAAATGTTGTTTTCCTTCTTTCACACTTTGATTTTTCAACATTCTTTTTATTTAATGCAAGTCCTCTCGGTGGCCCCATGTTAAAACAAAAAGAGGGAGGAAAAAAAAAAAAAACGAAAAGAAAAGAGCAAGAGAAACGAGAGGAAGAGTCCGGCCACCACACCCGCCGGTGGCCTTCTCTCTTTCGCCGCCCTCTTCCGGCGTTGCCGCCATCACTACCACATCTATTTCTTCTTCTCTTTTGGTTTAAAATTTCTCTTTCTTCTATTGATAGTTCTCTACTTTTCGGCCACTTCCAGTGTTGGATGGCGACACAGACCACAGTAACAGCCTCCTAAAGGCGAGGTGAGCCTTCCCATATCCTCCATTCTTCCTCACTCTGCCGCAACAAGGAGATCGGAGCTAGAGAGGCCGAGAGCTTCCGACGTAGATCCCGATCAAATGGTGGTTCCTTGGGGCGCGTGGCCACCGGCGGCGAGTCCTCGGTGTCTTGAGCTACAAGTTGGCATAGGCGGTGTAGCTCCGGCGATGCTTCCTCACTCTAACGTGAATAGTATGTTGCTACATTCAGTTACTGGTTTCTTTATTAATTTCGTGATGCTTCTGGCACACTTTTAGTAGTATGAAATATAGATATAGTTTCTTCAAAAAAATAGCACAGAAAGCTAGATTTTTTATGATAAATAGCACAGAAAGTATTACTTTATTTTATTTCATTTTAAATTTTTTCTTTAAATTTGAGAATAAAATTTATATATTTCTTTTTATTTATTATCCATCATTATATTTAATATAATAATAAATTTATTTTTAATCATGTAAAAATTAAATGAAATGTTCAAAATTTGAAAAACTATATTTTAGTCAATTGTTAATTTTTTCTTAGAAATCAAAATTTTTAATTATTTTCTTGATTTATGTATTAAAGTTAGATTAATTACTAAAATGTGATGGGAAAAGTATTTATCCGAATGGATTTAATTTTTTTTTTCTTTTTTCAATTACATATTCTTGTGAGAAAAAATGGATAGACATTTAAGTTCCGTTAAACTTAAAAGCATTAAAAAGCCTCAATTATTATTTTCCACAAAAAAAAAAAGTCTCAATTATTTGGGCTAAAGTCAAATATGAGTCTAATGATCTAATAAGGTCTCCAATGCGAAAAATAAAAACAGATTTGGATCAAATATAGTTTGACTTGTTATTGTCCAAAAAAAAAACGGTTTGACTAGTGTTGGTATTTATGCACAAAGTGTACGCTGGTGAATGGTATATCTAATATATATATAATCAAAACGACTAAGTTATATGCGCATGATTCAATATGATTGAGTGGAGGCTTAAGCCTTAAGGTGCCTATTTGGCTTTCAACGGTTCTCGAAATACTAATATTGATAATTTGTCCATTGGATTCAATCTGTTCTTGCTAACATTCTTTTAAGGACCCTATGCATGTACTCTTTTTTCTTTTCTTTTTTTTTTTCTTTTTTTTTTTTTTTTTTTTTCCTTCAATGGTAGCTACAGACCTTCATGGAGGTCCAAGCATTTGATCGCCCACTTGCACTAATTCTATGGTAGGATGTTATTGGAAGAAAAGGCCAAGCCAAACTGAAATTGAACTTACATATCTTTCAACTGTGTTTTGGGAGATTAATTGATAGCTTATTTATTGTTGAATTGCGTAATTTATGCATGATTAAAAGACATTTAAAACTGTTGTTTCTTTCTGTTCCAGCCGGTTCAAGTCCAGCTGAAAGTATTCATTGGTTGTTGCTTGCGAGGAAGATGAAGACCGTAAAGTTCTTTTTTTTTTTTTTGTAGCATATTGTATAAAAGTGTTAGTAGCAATATTTAGTTTGAATTATTTTTTTCTAAGTACTTTAAGGTACTAGATAATTTAATGTACTTTTACGATATATTTTTTTAATTAATAGCATTGGAGATAATAATAATAAAATATGGATGTTTAATAATAAAATTAAAATATTATAATAAAATTAAATTTCTTATTTATATAAAATTAAAATATGGATGTTTAATAATAATAATAATAATAATAAAATCAGGAATGATAAAATAAATTCTACAATATTTTTAGCGACGGAATGGCGACCAGTTTTTATCACTGACATAAAAAAAGGAATGTATTTTGGCCACTGAGGTAGAAATAAGCGACGCTCGGTCGCTAATATTTTTTATTCCAAGGGCGACTGATTTAAGGGCAAATTAGCGACGGATAATTTTCCTGTAGCGACGGTTTTCGTCGATAATTATAGCGACTGTTTTTTTGGTCGCTAAAACACTAGCGATGCCAAATTGTGACAATTGGTCGTTAGTCGCTATAGTGAAATAGCGACGGAATTTCAATTAGCGACGAATTTCCGTCGCTAAATCCCTATTTTTTTGTAGTGCATGGGTGAAATTGACCCATCCATTGAGCAAGTCTCAATCGATGGTTTTTATTGGTAAAAATGCTAGAATTTCAGCAATTGCAATACAAATTATTTATTTTATATCAAATCGATCCACACAAAATGAGATTAGAAACTCGATACGTCATCATTCCGGCAAGAGGTTCCTGACGTGGCATGCCATGTCATCATTCCGGCCAGGATCATTACCGAAAACCGATAAACATGACTTTTATGCAAAAATATATTAAGTTCAGTGATATTTTCGTTATAAAAAATAAGTCAGTTACAAAAAATAAGTCAGTTACTTTTGGATAATAAAGCCTAAGTTCAGTGATTAGGTGTAATTGACCCATCCATTGAGCTAGTCTCAATCGATGGTTTTTATTGGTAAAAATGCTAGAATTTCAGCAATTGCAATACAAATTATTTATTTTGTATCAAATCGATCCACAAAAAATGAGATTAGAAACTTGATACAATAAAACTTCAAAGGACAAGCACATATTACATGGTATAATTGTCTAATCCTTAAGGCGTAGAGTAAAGTCTCGCAAGGCAACAACAATTTCTTTCAATTTCTCTTTGGTTGATTCGTCGATTAAGTTGCCATCATGATAAAATTTTTCCGGAGGTTGAAAAGCATTCAAGAACAACTCAGGCTTGTTGATGAAATGAAGATCAAGATAAACTCCGATTTGCCTGAGATAGTATTGTGATCTCCCCCCACCAAATCCTCCTCCAGCACTTACCATGGCTGCTGCCTTATCTTCCCAACAGTTTGAAGCAAGAGAGGACCAATCTATGGCATTCTTTAATGCAGCTGCAATAATTATTACATTAATCAATTAAGTGTGTATATTAAATTATTAATGCAATAATAAAAATCGCTAATCAGAGAAAATATAGATTATAAGATGGGAAAATATTAATTAATTACCCAAAATAGAGTAATTGTTTTCAGGAGAGGCAAACAAAATACTGTTGGCTTTTATAATTTGTTGTCGAAAAGCCTGAACAACGAGGGGGCAATTTCCATTTACAATAAGATCAGTGTTCAGCATTGGCAATGAGGATATGTCTATATGCTCAATTTCTATTCCAGTCACCGATTCCTTGTTTAGCTCCATTGCTATAATTAAACCAACTTATTAATTTATCAAATGAAATGAAAATCTTATCTAGATATGATTTATACAATGGTTTATAAACTAAGAAAGAATATATAGTGTCATTTAAAAATTAATTTTTTACTTCACAAAAACACAATTAATCGTTAAATTATAAAAACTATTATTACAATGTATTTAAATAATAAAACGTGTTACGTTGTAATTAAGAAAAGAAAAAAAAAAGTACTGGAGTGAATGAGGCCAGTATTAAATGAGGTTTTACGGAGCGAACCGCTAAGAGCTGTACCAAATGTGGCATTTAAATTTATTTAAGAAAATTCCTAATTAATTGGATTATATACTAATTATTCAATCCAATATCAGTATCGATTCAACCTAATGGGAAGTGTTTCATTTCAAGAATTATGTCGGGCAACGATTATATAAGACCGAAAGTTCTGGTAAATGTAGTGATATAGTATGATATAGTATTGTAATATATTAATATATTTAGAAATATTGGGTTAATTTTATACATAGTTATTAAATTTTTGCGTCAATAATCGAATAGTAACAAAAGACGTTTTTTTTTTTTTATCGCAAAATAACTAAACTTTGAATATATAGCCTACAAAATCACTTTAATCTGAATTTAAGTAGAAGTCCAACCGAAAAATTCAGCCGATACGTGGAATCAGAATCAGAATCACACATCATAGTGATTATGCATGAGTGAAGTTATTAGAGAATTCACAATTCCTCCATTTTGATGTGAAGGTTGGTTTTCCATCTTAATTATACTAAAACATTAACCGCGCATGGACTTTTGCGAAAGATTTTAATTCCTTGCCAAGCTCATATATATTAATTTTGTGTATAATAAAAACATGGTATTTAACTTTGTAATAATTGGCAGGAAAACCAAGGAACATAGTTGA
>JBBPFJ010000736.1:0-54891 GCA_037975025.1 Excoecaria agallocha | reverse complement strand
TTAGGATGCGTTTGGTAACGTTTTTTATTTTTTATTTTTTATTTTTCAAAATCCAAAAACTATTTTTAGTTTCCGTTATTCGTTTTTCAAAAACTGTTTTGTAAATTTAAAAACAATATCATAATTTTTAATGATAATGTTTCTAATACACATAAATAGATATTACATATCATCTAATTATTAATATTGGATAATAAATATTTAATAAAATTCAAAACTTAAAATTTATTGCTATTAAAAGAATTAATCATAACAAAAAAAATCAATAATTCTTAAAAAAATAATATAAATATCAATTATTATAATTCAACCACAATCTCTGTGTATTCCATCTCCAGTATTGTTCATTTGACAAAATTGACTTAGATTTATATCGACAGTTTCCCATAACTCTGAAGTACTGGCTTCGTCATTTTCTTGATCTAACATCTCCATCTAAATAAAACATCTCAATGTCAATAATCTTCAATTTATATTTAATTTACATTAAATTATAAGTGGCTCATAATCTAATAATTAATATGCTAGCCATAATAATTGCAAGTGCTATTAGCAGGAATTCTCAAACAAAGTTAATAAAGTTAATGAATATTTATTCAATTGCAATCAATTGCAAGGCTAGGCTTGTTAGAGAATTGATATTCTCTTATGCCAAAAAAGTATAATTTCTATATAATAGCACATGCACTGTAACATGGAAACAATAGATGCTAAAATCATTGCCCATATATGAACAAAGTCTATAGTTCAAAGATATCCAAATAAAAACTTATCTAGCGAAGCTGAAGCCAAACACAGACTTTGACATTCTATAAAAAGAATAAAAACCAATTCAAACAATTAAAAATTTGAATGTTTTTCCAATTAATTAGATTTTAAATTTCATCATTTCCATCCAAAGATATATAGTTCAATGTGAAATATTGTTTTAATCTTTTTTTTCATAAGTTTTTATGATTTTATTGAAAGTAAGTTTCAGGTAATTACTATACTAATTTAAAACTATACAATATATCATATAACGGGCTTCTGTTTCTTCATCAAAAAGTGCAGTCCTTGGTCATAATTCCAATTAAACATTGTTTATCCCAATTCTCAGGATATTGATCATTAACATTGAGGCTTACTTGTGACGACCTCAACAATAACCCTGTGCAAGGCCATCATCCCAAAACTTCATACAGCCCTCCAAACATAAAATCGATAGTTAGCCACTCTATTGTTTTATTTGAACACGAACCCATTGAATCCATGTCTTAGCTGATTAGGATTAATGTGACAGGTAAAAATTCAAAAAATTTAAACAATAAACCTCCTAAGTAAGGACCTTGTAACTTATGGGAATAATGCCATACTTTCATATTTTCTCAGGGATCAAACTAATTAGGTAAAATATTGTTATCCTAAATGGAGATCAAAGGTAAGATGCACAACTTTGTTTTAACAAATTGCATACATTAGGTTCTGCAATTAGAATTTATAAGAAAAACAAGAATTCAAAGAGCAGGGTATAAATTAGAGATGAAAGAAACATAAGTATATTACCATTTCCAAATAACATTGCTGAACTTCAAAATCAGTAGAAGCACTGCATCAAGCACTCACTTGGCATTCCACATTCAACTGGATATTAATAATGGATATTTCTATGACTTTATACATGTCTTGTTATGATGCATTATCAGTATCCATTGAGTTCAAAAAGATCATTTTGACCAAAACTTCAATAATGTAAAGCATTATATATATGTAAATAATAATAATAATAATAATAATAATAATAATATTAATATTAATATTATTAATAATAATAATAATAATAATAATAATAATAATTGAAAAATATTATCTTAAATAATGCAATGTTGTGAGTGCACATTATTGATTAAAACAGGCAAAATTTATTTTTCTCTGAACATTCTGTTATTCTCATGATGAAACGGGTATATTTTTATTGCTTATTGCTCTCCTGTTCTCAACTTCCACACAAACACATGATATTCCACTCCTGTGACCCTCACTCAGCAAATGAGAGAAAAAAACTCGCTATCAAAATTGTTATCTTGCTTATTATACCAACCAGATTCTCAGAAGCCTACAGAGTAACTAATCTGTCTATGCAGTTAGTTATAACAGCTATCAAAGTATTATTAGACACAAACTTCCCCTGCAGTAACTACACAACCGTATATAATAATCTTCTTTTCTTGTTGAGATGTTTTGAAATCGGAACAACATAATAATAAATTTGTTCTAACTGACAAAATTTCTCATCACTTGTTTCTGATGTAACCATTTAGTTCAACCAAGTGAATTGGATGTACAAAGGACAACCAACAAGGGTGACGGAAACAGAGGACACCTACAAGTTCTCCAAACTTCCAAGGTAATCAGAGCATCCATAAACAGAGGAGAAACACATGAGGGGACAGTGAAGGGGTACAAGAAACACACGAGCATCCATAAACAGAGGAGAAACACACGAGCATCTATAAACAGAGCATCTATAATCATCATGGGTATTTACACAAGAATTGATTGCAAGAGCCAGGTGTACTTCAAATAACATGGGGAATTCAAGGGGAAATTATTGTTTTAATACATAAAATGCCAGATTTGGCACAATGTCCATCTTTGTATATAATTTTATTTTGTTTTATGATACTATTTATAATTACAACACATTGTTTTAAATTGAACGAAAATATATTAATTTCGAGACTATTTATATTATATTTTATAAAATAAAAAATAAAATAGGAATTTAATTCTATGAAACATATGAAATTTGTTCATGCAAATTACTCTTATGTTACATAAAAGGTTAAAATAGTCAATTAAAATATATACCAATCTTAGAAAATAAAAATTCTCTCTTTTTGTATTTATTTATCTTAAATCTCTACCTTTTTTTATAAATAATAATTAAACAATCCCTATTAATAATCAATTTAATATTTTTAAAAATTTATAATTCATAATATTTTTTTTTGAAATTGGTATACCGGTATACCACCTGGTATACCAAATTTTAGAACTAAAATTGTATTATGAAACTTGGTATACCAGACGGTATACCGATATACCACCTAGTATACCAAATTCCAGAACTAAAATTGTATTCTGAAATTTGGTATACCGATATACCACCTGGTATACCAAATTCCATAACTAAAATTGTAATCTAGAATTTGGTATACCAGACGGTATATCAGTATACCACTTGATATACCAAATTTTAAAACTAAAATTATATATCAGATTCTTTTTAGTGTCTAATGCTGCGCAGTTTATTATTTTTTTAAAATCTTGAAAGTCACCTTAAGCTCTCTAAGTGAGAAAGAAAGTGACTAAATTGCAAATGAATTATTGCTCTCTCTCTCTCTCTCTCTCTCTTTCTCCTTCCTTTAATTCTTCTCCTTTGTAATATGCAGTTGTGGGATTCGGAAAAAAGAGAGGACCCAACTCATCTGAGAAGTAAAGTGTGAGAGGATGACAAGTTGTTAGTTATGTAGGTTAAAGCTTATATTTGCTGTTTGCATTGTCTTTCTATGTTTTATTTTTCATGCTCTATTGAATTTTGATATTGAGTGTCGAACTTTGTTGATGGTACTTAGTCTTAAATTATTTGACTTATTTTCCTAATTTTTTATATTTTATATCTTATTTGCATATTTCTTGATAATATTAGTCATTATTTTTTTTACAATAATAATTATGCATGATATAAATGAAAAATACAATTAATAACTTATGTATGAAATTATATTATAACCATAAAAATTAATTTTTTTAAAATTATAAAATAATAGAAATGTTCAAATTAACATTACCAAATGATAGAGTTATCTCATCCGACATGAAATATAATCCACTTTTTTAAGCTTTAATTAATAGTTAAAAAAATCTATTATTAATATTCAATTTAGCATTTTCAAATGTATAATATAATTTTAATTTTTTTAAACTATTATACCGGTGATATACCTGGTATACTACCTAGTATACTTGGTATACCAACGGTATATCTGGTATACTACCTGATATATCTGGTATACCAACGGTATACTATGTATACCGGTGGTATACCATAATCCAGAATATTATTTTTAATTCTGGATTTTGGTATACCACCAGTATACTTGGTATACTGGTAGTATACCAAAATCCAAACTGGCAATCTCAATTCTGGATTTTGGTATACCTGGTATACCAGTGGTATACCAAAATCCAGAATTGAAAATGCTATTCTAAATTTTGATATACCAACTATATACCTGGTATACCGTTGGCATACCAAAATTCAGAATTGGTATACCAAAATAAAAAATAAAATTTAATTTTGATTATCATTCAAAAAAAAGTAAAAAACAACAAATAAACATTCAGTTGTTTGTGTTGCAGGCCAAGTGCACCATAATTAGTATATGATTCAGTAGTAGCTTGAGACCACAAGATCCTACACAAATTTAAACTTATTAAGTAATTAATTATTAACTATAGAGGAATAGTTATAATTAAGAAAATATTAATTAGAGCGGTGACGGATGTAATTCTATCAAATTGAAATGTGTAATGAGTGTAAGATTTAAGTATTTTTTAACCGAATTTGGGATGTAAATTATTTATTATGATTTTTATTTTCACAGGATATATGCCAACACACATGCAAATAAGTATAGAGAAAGTACATGTGTCGGTGGCAATAACTATTTTATTTTATTTTTTAAAATCACTATATCAATTTGCATAAAATAAGTATATAATATTAGAGAGAAACATTAAATCATAGATTAACCACCTTAAACATTCAATTGCTTGTGTTGCGGGCCAAGTGCACTACAATTAGTACAAGATTCAGTTGTAGCTTGAGACCACAAGATCCTACAATTAAGCCTATTGTCAAATTACAATAGTTTTCCCTTTATGACTTTTGCGAACATTTTTCAAATTTGGTCTTTTAGGCGGTGCTTCAGATTTACTCTCGATCCCGTGAAACTTTTTTGTCTTTCCATGAAAATATAAAGAGATTGACAGCCTAGCTCGATGTACTAATTGCATATTAAAACCCAGCACATTCATGCTGCCCTTCACACATGGATCTATCAATGTTTCCTGCAAATTTAATTTTTCTTAATATACAAAGATGCTTAATTTTCTTAATAATTAATAATATGGATCAAAGGGTAAGTTTGACCTAAATGTTATTGTCATAAGGAACAATAACTGGTGAAGCAGTGTGGAAAACACCATCAACACCCTCAATTGCTTCATTAAAGCTCCCGTCTACCAACAAATCAGCTTTCATAATCTTTAATCTTTCATTTGCCCCATCAAATTGCTTAAGGAACCCAACCTTTGCACAATTCCCTAAAACCAATAAAACACCGTATCCATATTATATTTTTCAATAAATATCTAACTATAAATATTTCTAGGAAGAATTGCGCAAATCATTACAAAAATATGTATTTGTATTATGATATTTTAAAAATTTATGTGTTTGACTGGATGATCATAACTGGGTTTACAGTACCTAGATCACGAACTGTGGTTATTATAGAGTGGCCTTTGTTAAGCAGAGACTTAATCAGGTGAGCTATAAATCCTGTTCCACTCGTTACACAGTAATCCGGCATCTCTTCCTTTTTTGTCTCTATGATGCTTGGTAGAACGATTTGTGTTTGGTTTGTTTACATTTCAATCCACATCCCAAAAAAGAAAATACTCCTAAAGCAAGCATCGAATGTTATCAGCCTTATGTCTATCATCTGAAGATAATATAAATTGCAATACGCGCAGAGAAATAAGAAATCTAAGTACTGGAAAAGTGAAAAGATGAACTGCACATCCAATAATAAATTTAAAAGTTGACTTGAAAAAAAAAACGGAATCACTCTCTCATGCCATAATTACCAATCAATAGAATTTCAAAGCCAGAACTTGCAAAGAATATAACCAATCAAATTCAATTCTTAGATTTCTAGGGATCAGCACCTGTGTAACCGGTCGGCTTTGGTATAGGAATCAAAATCTACATATCATGCACCCAAAAATCAACAAAATTCAAAGATAGAAATAGAAACCTAATGAAGAACCGAAACATAGATACTTCACGATTAACAGCAAATATAGAGCAATGTTTACCGATCATTTCTTGCCAAGAGTTCTAGACTGACATCATAAATCAAAACACATCCTAACAACATGAATTGGTAGAAATAAACTATAGCCTAATACTGCAAGCATGGAAAAGGAAAGAGAGTAAGGATGGAGTGGTATTGGCCCATCTTGCTCATGGGAACGATGTCTCCAAGCTTGTAAGCAAGAATCATCGATAACATCAACACTAACAGCAACAATAATCACAATGGAGCGATTCTTCTACTTCAATTTGCAACCATTCTTCAATTCTCGATTTCCCTTTGTTCTACTGATTCTCGTTTTTCCAAGTTAACGAAAGAGCTATAAATTCTAAGGGTAATTAGGGATTAAAATAAAAAGTGGTATTTTTAAAACAAAAAATTTTAAAAAAGGTAATTTTAAACATTATTTAGAGATGGTTGTATTTTTGAAAATTAAAGTTAAAAAAGTGGTAATTCATGTAATTTCCTCTTTTTTTTTTCATAAACCAACTTGTACACAAACTTTACTGGACAAACTAATTTGAATTGGAATTAGACATACCTATAAAGGAGATACACTGTATTTTACGATCTCCACAACCAAAGCTCAAACCCAAAAGTTAATTAAGTGAGAATAGTTTTTCAAATATTTAAAAATACTATATATTCAAAAAGTCGAACTTAGGATTTCTACTTATGTAAAAAAGGACATTATCGATTCATTTTGCACTTTGAGGGTTAAAGAATATTTTTTAAAATGCTTTAAATGCAAATTTACCCCTAATCTTTTATATATATATATGTGTGTGTGTGTGTGTGTGTGTGTGTGTGTGTTTTCTTAATATTTCAGTTAGTGCAATAGTACTTTTTACATTTTAAAATTGAGAGAAATTTACTCCTCATATACCATTTGTCTACTTTTTTATATTTTAAAATTGAGAGAAATTTACGCCATGTATCAAAAAAATTATTAAAAAAAAGGAAAAATTATATCTATTTTAAAATATGAAGGATAATATTTAACTAATTAAAGAATTATGGATAAAGTTGAACTTTTATCCAACATCAAAGTTAAATTTACACATTTAATCTTTTTTTTAATAACCTATAGAAAGTAGGCTTAATACATATATGAACACCTAAATTCGATTCAATGATTAATTTGAACATTTAAACTTTAATAATAACCTATTGAGCATTTGTACTTATCAATTTTACAAGTAACAAACACAAATTTATGCTGAATTTGAAAAATTAAAGCACGTGGCATTCAACTATAGTGAGTATCATCACAAAACATAAAAATCAATAAAAAAATGCATCAAAATCAATACAAAAATCCAATTTATTCTGTTTTCAATTTTTGCTAGTTTTAGTGTGAATGTGGAATATATATTTTCATTGCAATGGTTCTAAGGTTACATTAGTGAAATTGAAAGTCACGTGCTCTAATTTTCAAAAATAGTGTAAATATGTGCTTATTATTTACAAAATTGACAAGTACAGATGTTTAATAAGTTATTATTAAAATTTGGCTGAAAGTGCAATTTGTTCCCTAATATTTGGCAAAAAAGGGTAATGTAGTTTTTAAAATTTCATTTGGTGTAATTTTATCCTGAAATTTAAAAATCGGAGCAATTTAACTCCTAAAAAAATTGATTCAATTCTTGAATGACACGTGTCAAATCCTTGAGTATCAACCATCATTTTAGGGGCTAAATTGCCCTCAATTTTGAAATACTAGAGGATGACATTACACCAAATAGACCTTTAAGGTGTAAATTGTACTTTTTGTCAAATTTTAAGGACCGATTTGCACCTTTAACCTTAAAATTCAAATATTTAAATGAATTATAGATCCAAGATTGAATATTTTCATATGTATTAAGCCTATAAAGTATAAAAAGCGATGATTCAACAAGCCAGCATGTATGGTGCATACCTATACATGTACCACTGGATAAAAATAAAAACATATATCTATTAATCCAAAGAATGCGTACCATACTATTGTTGCATACGGTTGCATTTGATAACTAGTCATAAATGTTGGAATTTATGGACTCATACAAATTAAATATGTAAAAATTACATATTATAAGCTATCACAATTTTAATCCAAATAAAAATAATATAATTAATTTAAAGTTAAATTGGACTTAATAATTGTCTTATTAAAAGTATGGTAGTTATTTTGTAAATGTATAGAAATCTAAAAAACTTAATCTAATATATGATAGGAAAATTAGAAAATAAGTCACTGTATAAATAGATTATGGTCATGGTT
This sequence comes from Excoecaria agallocha, assembly GCA_037975025.1. NCBI lineage: Eukaryota > Viridiplantae > Streptophyta > Magnoliopsida > Malpighiales > Euphorbiaceae > Excoecaria > Excoecaria agallocha. The sequence goes on along the minus strand of JBBPFJ010000736.1, from coordinate 46,479 downwards.
GCACAGAAATAACATTAACACAATTTCATTCTTTTTCTATTTGGTAATGCATCCCTTTAAAGAAAACCTAAATCTTTGTATCAACTAGAAACTATAAAACCTCCACTTTATTGATAGCTATGAATTTAGGTATGTTTCCGCATTTTATTTTTATGTTATTTTAAATAATTTACTTAAGGAATTTTTATGGATAAAGTTCTTTCAATTGGTATCAAAGCCAACTTATGCTAAATTATTTTTAAAAATTAAAGTTTTATATTTATATTCATGTATAATCGTAAAATTTTGGTATTATTTTTACACTATTTTTTTTCAGATCTTGAATCTATGATTTCTTTCATGTGAGATTTGATTATTTTTGGATTTAGATTTATTTGGATTTAGAATTAATCTTTATTTGTGGTTTGCAATGCAATTTCATTGTTGATTTTATGTTTTGATTTTTTTGGCTTATATTAAGTTCTTGGGTTGTGGCATTCACATATTCAACAAGAAAGATCATTTTGTTTAGTGTTGGATTCCTCAGTTATTATATTTACAGAAAATTTTATAAAGTTAATGCGTAGAATAATGGTAAAAGAAAAAAAAAATAAATTTTGCAAAAGAAAGGGGAATTGTGTTTCAGAGGTTAAAGGGAAGGGCATGATCGTCATTCCAAGTCATTAAAGATGAGGGCAAATTGTTTAGACATACCTCCTTTCACTCAACTATAAAATAAGGGCAAATTGGTTGTGATTGATAATGCTAGGATTAGAACCTAGCTCAATAAGCTTTTAGACATACCTCCTTTCACTCAGCTATACTCTATATTGTACAATCATATGTTTTAATAAGCACAAAATATGTGAAAGAATTTACTTGTTTAGTTATTTTAATTTCTTTTGATAATAATTCATATTAATTATTATATTCTACTACTATGAATAAATTCTATTGATATTATTATTTTATGTCTTTCATAATTTTAAGGTAGAATATTTAATTAATTAGGATTATGATTATATTTTACATTTATTTGTACAATTAAAATTGAGATTCAAAATTGGCCTTTACATGTTAATTTTTATATTCTACTACTATGAATAAATTCTATTGATATTATTATTTTATGTCTTTCAAAACTGATTGTTTAATTTATTTAATTAAAGCAATATATTGTCAAAATAACTTTTATTGTGTAGGTTAATTAAATGAAAATATCAAGAAGGTATGTATATATGTTTAAAAATTTTTATATGAATAATAACTGGACAAAAGGAAGGTTATGATTGTCTAGCCGAAATTAGAGCATATTTGTGGTAATAAATATATAATAATTATTTGATTTTTCATGTGAATGTTAAATCGGTCCAAAGAAAAGACTTAATATTTGACATGAACTTATTATCAATATTTAATTATTGCACCAAGATTACAACTTACAAATTGATTTTTCTGTTCAAAGACTAAATTTCAATGTTATGCTATATATCTTGTGATGGGATTTGCTATTTTTTTTAATCTATTATTTTGTGAAATTTTAAAGTATTGATTGTAAACTTAATATAATTTGTGTTGTTCCCCGAATTTAGAAAACACTTTTACAGGTTTAACATCTACAAACATTAAGTCACTTCATATATTGAATGGCACAAATTTTAAGAAATGGAAGGAGAACTTTATCAGCGGTGATGCCACATGAAGAGGAAGGGGGGCAATTAGCCCCCTTAATTTTTGAAAATTTTTTACTTATATATATTAGATAGACAATTTTACCCCCCTTAAAATTTTGTTTTTACCCGTCCCTCTTTAATTTATTTCTTAAGTGTTTTTTTATCAATAAAACCTTTTATCTTTCCCCTTCAATTGAAACAAAAATACAAAACTCTATTATTCTTTGAATTTTTAAAGAAAAATCAGATAAATTTCAGAAGAAGCTAATAGTACAACAAAGATTTATTTTTAATTAAAGGCTAATAATTTAGTTTTGCAATCTTTTTTTGCTTTCATATATCTTTGTTGTTTGCATTTTAGAGAACGTATATAAAATTTTAGACAAATGCTAACCTAATTAAGTTTTATATTATATGTTTGAATTGATGAAAGCCTAAATTTTATGGGCCTAAATTCTTTAGTTTCTTTATTATATTGCTAAGAACTCTGTTGTATTAATTTTGCTTAATTGATGTATTTGCAATTATAGACAATTTAAATAGATAAAAAGAATACCAGTATAATACCAACAGATAGAATATAGAGATTTACATTTTCTTATATTGTACCAGCAAATTAAGCAAACATATTACAAAGTATCTGAATGACTTTTCTTTAAATGGATAAAAAGGTCTCTGTTGTATCATTGTATCCGAATGACTTTTTAATTATTTTGAAAATTTAATCTGTAGTATAATAAATGCAGTAATGGTTTCTGTAAGTGATCTTACTGAACAAATGGTGCAAAAAAAAGAATATTTTATATCTTTTGGTTTATAAACTCATTATTTTATTACTTGTTTTACCTGTTGCAAACTAGTAGAGGACAACTGTAATTCTTTTTTAAAATATGTTAAATGAATATTTTTTTTATTTAACAATTTATTTATAGTATTTATGCTATATTTTTTTAAACATGACTTATAGTTTTGCCCCCCTTAATTATAAATCCTAGTTTCGGCACTGAACGTTACTATTGTTCTAGGCTATATGGTTCACCTCAGGTTAAGCCTCATGCTCTTCTTACGGCTGAAAGTTTCTTAAATCAAAAAAGGGACTTTGAGAAGTGAGCGCGCTGAAATCGCTTAAGTCTAATGATCATGAGATAGGCAAGATCTAGATGCATTCAGGGATACCGTGTTCGAATATAAAAATACTAAATTGTTCTTTGAAACCTTTAAAAGTCACTTTGCTAAACAAACTTATTTTTATAAGGTATAAGGGCAATGGGAGTGCTAAGGAATACATTTTGGAAATAAAGCATATTGCATCTAGGCTAAAAAGCACGAAAATTAGAAATTTCTAGGGATTTATTAGTGCATTTGGTTCTTATCTCTCTTCCTTCACAATTCAATTAGGTTCAAGTGAATTATAATACTCAAAGGGAGGAATGAACTCTTAATGAGCTCATTTCTCATCTAGTAAATTAGAAAGACATGATAAAGCTTGAAAAAGTAAAAAGTGCTCATTTGGATTATCTTCCAAAGGCAATAATAAAAAAATGAAGAATGATAAAGAAGTTCTGGGGAATCCACTACAAAAGAAGTAATATAAGGAAAATAAAGATAAAATTCAACAATCAAGTTGCTTCTTCTGTAAAAGAATTTCTCATAAGAAAAAAGATTGTACAAAATATCATACTTGGCAGGCAAAGAAAGGTACATTTCTTACTTTTATTTGTTTTGCGGTTAATTTAATTTCAGTACCTAGATACACTTGGTGGATAGATTCCTATGCAACTACTCACATAATGTATCCATACAGGGTTGTTTGAGCTATTGAAAGTCGAGTGATGGTGAAAGATACATCAATGTAGGCAATGGCAAGCATATTGAAGTTGAGGCAATAGGCACTTTTAGGTTATTATTAAAGACTAAAGTCTATTTAGTTTTGAAAGAGACTTTTATTGTACCGTCATTTATATGGAATTTAGTTTTTATTTTTGTATTGGATAAATCAGGATATTCTTATTCTTTTAGAAACAATCAGTTTAGTCTTTTTCAAAATTTGAAACTTATTGGTTCTGGTTCTTTATCTAGTAATGATAACCTGTACTTGCTTGATGCAATTGCTTCATACAATGAAACCATGCATGTGGGTAATAAAAGAAAATTAACTAGTGAGAATTTAGTATCACTTTGGCGTAAGAGATTAGGCCATGTATCTAAATAAAAAATTGAAAGGCTTATGTAAAACGAAATTCTTGATTCACTTGATTTTTTAGATTCTAAAATCTGTATTGAGTGTATTAAAGGAAAATGAACAAATAAAAGGAGATTAGTGTTGGGTTTCGATAGAAAAAAAAAATCAAAATGCAGCACAATAATGAAACCCACCAAGATTCATATGATCCAATTGATTCAAGAAGGAGGAAGATAAATGGTTACCAACCTCTTGAAATGTAGAAAATCAATTTGTTAGGTGTTGGCTCAACCGAAACGAACACCCTCTACTGGTACCCACACTCAAATGTGATGATCGAAATCACCTAGGAGTGCTAGCTCCCTTCCTTTGGCGGCTAGGATTTAAGTTTCTGTTGCCTTTCTCAAAGTATAGAAATGAAATCTCTCTACCCTCTCAAAAAGACGGTGGCCACCGTTTTTTTTTTTGTATCTTTAGGGTTTATAAAACACATATATATCACTATATATATGGTAACTTAACCCTAATTTTAAAGAGAGAAAATTTCAAACACATATTTTTTATTATCGAAAATACTTTATTTCTTATTTAAAAAATAAGAATTATAATTTTAACTTTAAAATTTTATTTTAAATTTTATTTTTTGACAAATTAAAATTTGAAACCCCCAAATAAACCTTTAATCTATTTATCACATTCTATGTGTGCGATCCAATAGATTCATGTTATGTCGGCAATGGATCCCGATCCCATTATGGGCCCATAAGTCATAAACGATTTCTAGCAATACATTATGACCATCTAAATAATATGAATATCGATAATTTGATTTTAACATAATCAATAAAACATGTTATAATGCTTTTTTTATACGATATCTTGCTTGAATATAAGTAATGGTTCATGTCAAATTTATATAGTTCAAATATATAATTTCACTATCACTAATTAGACTGATGATATCAAATGATATTAATCACTTGATCAATTCATTTAAGTACCGCCATGCATTTCTTAGTCCTACTTATCGAAGGGCCTAATAGATATTTTTCTCATAAGAGAGACAAATTCCATTTTGATTATTCACTATCCTCTGTATGATTCTCATTATGTCCAATCATAACCTTTATGATTATCCGATTAAAGATAATATTTGATTATGTTAAAACATAACATTCCTCATGTAGGGTATTATGATAACCTCAGGTCTAAGAATTGATAACATAACTATTATGCAATCACTAATGATATTAACCTATGTAGTATCTCATAGTGGGTCTATCTAGTACCCTATTCTCTAACAAGTACCTACAAATTTGATTTATATCACCATATATAATCATTCCATGATTATCAATCAAACACATACTAATTTTAATTTATCATTATTCCTTTAATAATAAATAACTAGGGATAGTTAAAATAATATTAGATTGTTATTTATAAATATTATTATAATGTAACATGCTAATAATATATTAATGTGAAGAAAATTTAATTTTATAAAATGACAAGTGACATTGCATAAAGGTCCAAATGTCTGTCCCAGGGTATAACCACTAACAATTAGATGCCAACAAGTCAACATATGTCTTAGAATTAATATATACAAACATTTGTATATCATTCCTTATAGCTTCTTAAAATGGTTAATAATACTTTATTATGTTTATAGACGATCATTCATATTATGGAAACTTTTACATCATTCATGAGAAGTCTCAAGTTTTGATGTGTTTAAATACTTTAAAGCTGAAGTTGAAAATCAACTAAATAAAAGGATTAAAACTATTGGATTTGACCATGGTGGCAAATATTATAGTAGATATGACAAATTCGATGAACAACGTCCAGGGCCATTTGCCAAATTTCGAAAAAAATGTGGGATTTTCCTATAGTACACCATGCTAGGAAGTCCCAACATAAATGATATAGTTGAAAGATGAAACAGGACATTGAAAGACCTAGTAAAAAGTATGATCAACCATACTACTTTGCCAAATTCACTTTGGGGAAAGGCATTAAGGATTTCAACTTGCATCCTTAATAGAGTTCCAACTAAAGCAGTGACCAAAACCCCTTGTGAACTATAGATGGGTGAGAAACTCGACTTAAAATATTTACACATTTGTGGTTGTCCATCTAAGGTAAGGCCTTATAGGCCAAATAAAAAAAATTGGACTCAACAACAATTAATAGCTATTTTGTTGGATACTTTGATTGGTCTCAAAGGTACAAATTTTGTGATCTTATAACAAGATTATTTTTCCAGACGGGAAATGCCAAGTTCTTTGAGGATGTAAAATTTGGAGAGAGAGATAAGGTTAAAGACTTTATTTTTAGCGAGGAATTTTTTTCCTCTTCCTAGAGTTGTAATTAGCCATGCTCAAAATTATGACTTTCTCTCTGACACAGTTTAAGAAGCAACAGTAAAACCACAAGACAATATCAAAAATTCCCTAGATCATGTTCAACAAGTTATTTCTGAAGAACAAACTTAACAACCTTAAGAATAAATGTCATTAAAAAGATCCATTAGAGAAAGAAGAACTACAATTTCAAATGATTACATTGCATTTCATCCAAGAGCATAAGGTAGAAAATGAAATGATGAAAGATAATCTAATAAACTTTTGTCAAGTCGTTGAAAGCTCAAAATGTCAAAAGTGGACAATGCCAATGAGGTTTAGGATCTTGTCTTATTGCCTAAAGGTATGAAACTTCTTAGTTGTAAATGGATATTTAAAATCAAAAGGGATTTAAAAGGCAATGTGGAGAGATATAAGACTTGCCTTGTTACTAAGAGCTTCCCACAAAAAGAAGGGATTGATTATAAAAAAGACTTTCTCTCTAGTTTCATCAAAAGACTTTTTCTAAATAATAATGGCACTTGTGGCATATTTTGACCTTGAGTTACATCAAATAGATGTTAAAATAGCATTTTTCAATGGCAACATTAAAGAAATGATTTTTATAAAACAAACAAAAAACTTTATTTCAAGAGATTGAAGACAAATGGTTTACAAATTAAAGAAAGCTATCTATGGACTCAAATAGGCTTCTCGGTAATGGTATCTCAAATTTCATCAAATTGTCATTACTTTTAATTTCTAAAATAAAATTCTATTTGATATAATCAAACGATATCCTCAAATTAATTGTCATTATTAGATGCCAAAAAAGTTGTAGATCCACTTCGAGCTATATTTTCTTGCTAGTTGGAGGAGCCATTTCACAAAAAAGTGTAAAACAATCACTCGTAGCTTCTTTCACTATGGAAATTGAATTTGTAGTGTGTCATGAGGCATCAAAACAAAGGAAATAGCTGAAAAATTTTGTCACAAGGCTACGAATTATGGATAATATTAAAAGACCATTGAAATTATTTTATAATAATAAATCAGCAATGTTGTATTCCAACAATAACAGGAGCTCTTCAAAGTCTAAGCATATAAATATTAAGTACCTAATTGTTAAAGAAAAAGTTAAAAGTGGTCAGATATCTATAGAGCATATTGGCACAAACTTCATAATTATGGATCTGCTTATTGGGGGATTAATACCCAAGATCTTTCATGAGCACACTGCTCACATGTGTGTTACACTATTAAATGATGTATTAGTTTAGTAAGAGTTTATACTTACAAATGCTCAAATTTATTTTTGGTTGACATGTCGTATGGATATTTTGTAGATGTATAAAATTTATAATTTAGCTAAAGATTTTATATAGTATTCATTCTTTATTTTGTTTGATCTCATCTGGATAAGGTTGGATCAATTGAAAATAGACATGTTAAAAATCACATTGCATAAAATTTCCATGCTACATATCCATACTTAATCAATGTTGTTGATTATATTTCTATATGTGACCATTGTTGGGTTCAATAATGATAAATGTAACAAAGATGTCTTTAATCCTATATTAATATAATTGATAGGCAGGATTGTTAAAGAAAATTTCAATTATAATAGCATTTTTGAGCTCATAAAGAATTATATTAATATACAATTAATAATGTTATCACATATTTATATGTATAAAATTCAAGTGGGAGATTGTTGAAATTTATGATTCTAAACAAATTAAATATGTGAATATTGTCTATTATAAGTTATCATAGTTTTAGTAAAAATATAAGTGATCTGGTTATTTTAGAGTCAAATTGGACCTAATAGTTGTCTTATTAAAAGTATTGAGTTTATTTTATAAATGTGTAAAAATTTAAAGGACCTTTTTTATAGATAAAATGTTTAATTTGACTTTTTTATAGGGGAAAAGGGAGAATGAGTGTTTGAACTTCCCGCTGAAATGTCTCTTTGTAAATTTTAATTTGACTTAATTAAACAATCCTAAAATTAAATTTTAAACCAAATTAAAAATTTACTTTACTATCATATGTAAAAGTAGAGGTGAGATTGGACCAGTTAATTGGTCCATGGGCAAAAAAAAAAGTAGGGATGAGATTGGACTAGTTAATTGGTCAATGAACACAAAAAATTAACCAGTTCATTAACATCGATTTTTTAAAATCATTAACTATTAACCAATTCATTATATTTAGTTAACAAGTACATCGATTTTGATTTAGTTAATCAATAGTTTTTGGTTAATCATTAAAATTTATAACATAAAATTATAAAAAAATTAGTCAAAATTTAATTAAATTTTAAATGTGCAAAGTAATTTAAAATAAAAATCACAAAATAAACTTAATTTACTAGCCAAAATTCTTGTGCAACAAATTAACAATTAATATTATAAAATAGATTTTATATTTGTTGAAAATTAATAGGTTTCATTCTAAGTCAAATAAAATTTTGGATAATATTAAATATTAAAATATAAACCATAAAATATAAGAAAATGTAATTAAATACTATTATATATAATAAAAAATAATATATATAAAAGTTAATCGGTTATTATATATAAATATTACTATATAATTAAAGAAAATGAGATAATATAAATTTAGTTTTAATTATTATATAAATTTTATTGGAAAATATAAAATTAAGGTATAAAAATAAACATATAATTTAAATATATTTTAAAGTATTATTTTATATAATTTTTAGAGAGAAATAAAAAAATAAAAAATAAAAATATAATATATATATATATATATATATATATATATATATATATATATATTAGTTAACCATAAATTAACAATTGACTGGTACCCAAAAATTGAAATTGTGATAAAAAAACCAAAAATATAAAAATTAAAAACTATAACCGAGTTATTTGAATCGGTTGATTGAAAAAATCGGTTTGATTTTGGACTGATTTTATGATTAACCATATTTTTAATTATTTTTCTCACCCTTGTGTAAAAGTATATTTTTATTACTTCTTTAACAATTATTTTATATTTCTATTAAAATACTATAAATTCCTATAACCATTATATATATAACAAATTATGTAAAATAATAAAAAATTAAAAAAATAGTTTTATTTCAAATTTTTATTTTTAAGAAAATTGAACTTTGTTAAAAAGTTTAAGGGTCAAATAGAACATTTAATTGATTTTACAACAAAAAAAATAATATTGAAATAATTGATAACTATAAAAAAAATATCTCCAAGGCCCAATAACAATTAGCAAGGCCTAAAGCCCATCAACAAAAAGAACAAACTATGAGCTGGAAGACAATACATAAAGGCGCGGTGTCCAACCGGACTGATGGGATGTCATGTCCTATCTAGTCCACTGACACAAGCAAGCGCCCATACCTTTCACCTACTCCCTGTCATATCACCGCACACCTACTCCAAAGCCAGTTATCACTTCTCAAGGTACTTAAGTAGCCCTCCTAAAGAACTCCTATAAATAGCCTAAAATACAATGGCTCTAGGTATTTATTATCTGAGACTTTCTCTCTCTAAATACTCTCTCTCTAAAAGCTACTAACTTAAGCTTCAGAGTGCTAATGCCCGGGTCCGACCGGACACTCCTTCTTGCAGGTCCATTCAGCCGACCGGATCATCAGCTGCCGACTCTCTTTCTTACAAATAAAGACAAAAATAACTTTATCACTTGGTACTCTCATTGAGAGTCATGATAGATTCAAGATCCAGTGAGCACATAGCTCTTAGAGAACATAATCACAACGGCCAGGACAGATATAAGCCCTCGGGGATTAGAGAGAGATCTTTTAGATCGCCTGCCAGGGATTTTGCCAAGGGTAACCCCCACCCAGATCTCGATGACGTGATCATGCAACAGTTGGAGGACGCTTTCGTAACTATTAGAGATATACGCGCCATTCTTAGTGACCTCACTAAGAGCATGGACCAAACTCTGGAAAGGGGTAAAATGCCCAGAACTTTCGAAAGAGGTCATGAAATGGATTTCGAATTTCCACCAACAAGCCAAGTGCTCATGATGGTAGAAAAGCGGGTACTAGAATCACAAGCAGATATGATAAGGGGAAGGAGACAATGTCCTCAAGCAAAGATGCTCCTTACATCCCTAGTGGATCATCCATCCCATCCTTGGCGATGATTTATCCTTCATGCATACGCCCAATCACAATTACTTCCAAAGAACAAAAAAAGAGTTCACCTCTACGGCGATGAACAGGGAGGAAGAATGGTTTAAACAAAAACTTAAACAGTTTGGCTTGACAGAGCCAGAGAAAGGGATATTTCAGGGGAACACTTGCAACAGCACCACCTCTCCATTCTGCAGGGAGATAACGAAATCTGAACTAGCCCCCAGGTGGAGAGACATAGTGATGAAAAGGTATACAGGTAAAACTGACCCCACTACTCGCCTCGCTAAATATTTGACTAAAGTGCAGGTCTACACCTACAATGAAAGGATTGCCTACAGAGTCTTTCGCACCACCCTAAGAGGAGATGCTTTGAAATGGTTCCTCGAACTCCCTCAAGAATCAATTGCCTCCTTCAGACAACTCAAAGAGTTGTTCACCATGCGATTCACTGTGCAAACACGTGCACTAAAATCAGTCAGTGACCTATGCAGCCTCTATCAAAGAGTCGATGAAAGTCTCAGAGATTACATCGATCGCTTCCAGGCCATAATGTTGGAAGTAAGGGGTTTAAGCAAGCAATTGGCATCAAATGCTTTGGCAAGAGGCATCGCGGATCATCCACTTTTTGAATCATTGACAACAAGGCCACCGATTATCTTTTTTGACCTGATGGATAGGGCCAGACAGCACATCCAGTTGGATGATGCTCTCAGATACAATAGAATAAGGAAGACCAATGTCATGGACAGATTGCAATATCCAGACGATCGGCCCTTCAACAGAACCTCCCCATTTGATCGGTTGAAGAGGAATCTTAATAGGTCAATCTCCTTAGGGATTACGAAAAGGAGAAAGGAGATCGAGTGGAGTAAATTTGATCGCTACAATACTTGGCTGGATGGGACTTCCACTCCACTCAATGCCAGTCCCGCCCAAACATTGATGGGCACCAAGAAAAAAACACAGGAAAGCTAACCAGCCCAAAATATCTAAATAAGATGAGAAATAATGGAGGCCAAGACAAAGGCCGTGAGTTACACAAAGTTGTCGGGCACTCAAACCAATGAGTGAAAAAGCTCCTATAAGCGGTCCGACAATGGGAAAGAGGCGACCAGGTCATATAACGATGACTAGCACAAATGCCGGACCAACACAAGCCGTTTTGTAAAGGCCATCGAATAATGACAAAATCAAGTGCAACTGTTATAATTTGAGTCCCCCTCGAATTTATTATACTAAATTTCATGATCTTTGAGTCTCATGTAATAATCACAAAATTAAGATTTATCTGATTACTGTCTAAGATTTATCTTTAAGTTTTTAAAAGTACAGCAATAAAGAAAGTGTAGCCTAAGCAATGCATGAAAGCAAATAGCACCTTGATGCACACAAAATGAGTGTCTCCACGAAATAAAAAATGGCCTAAAAACAGGTACTTGCCCAAACTTGCTGCTCGTCGTTAATCAAATATATTAACTCCTTCTCTAGCAAACACCTTTAGATTGGATAATCCTATCATCGAAAGCATAAGATGAGGGCCCTAATGCCTGTAGGCCTCGTCTCATGATCGGTCACCATAATTCAATTTCCTCAGCACGAAACAAAAAGAAATCTCCTACCATCGGGAGTTTGAGATGAGAGCCCTAATGCCTGTAGACCTCTTCCCAATCGGTCAGAATAAATTTCACCACTCTAGCATGGATCGGCTTTCTGGAATTCCAAATTGATGACAATTTTGGTCAAAGTAATCAATCTTGACTGATGAACACTCCGATCAATGATCCTTACTAAAATTCCCGAGTGGATACGATCTCCATAAAGCTTAATTTCGATTAATGCTCCATCCCAATCAATGTAACTTAGTAAAACTCATTCACTAGGCTCGATGTTCATCCCGATCCCAAAATGTGAAATCTTTTTTCCATCATAAGTTCGTCTGTTAGGTTCGATGTTATTCCCGAACAGAAAATGTAAGATGCCTCCATTTAATCTCCACCAACTCATTCGTTAGGTTTGATGTCTATCCCGAACCCAAAATACAAAAGTTTACAATTAAATACAAAATTGCCAAATCTCTTGGGCATTTGACCAAAAATATCTTGAAATGGACAATCTCCGCAAAATCGCTAACGGCATAAACCAATCGGTTAGGTATTGTTCCAACAGCCAAAGTGCGGACCGAATCGATTGCCCTATTTCAGTCACTCTAAGACTGAGGGCTTAATTTCGATCGGTGTTACATCCCGATCGGTGAATCAATGATGGTACAACTTGTTCGTTAGGCTTGACGTAGCCGAAGATGCAAAAGTAAAAATCCATTCATGTATAGAACAAGTTCCTCTGCTAGGCTCGCCATTTATTTCAAGCCCAAGATGCGAGGCGCATTCGTTTAATCTTCATCAACTCATTCGCTAGGTTTAATGTCATCTTGAACCTAAGATGTGAGGTAAACAATTGAAAGGATATTCCTATTCAGGACTCTCCCATAAATAATCGATCTCCTACAAAGACTGAAAAGTCACCTACTACGCTTGATGCCGTAAATCTATGTCAAAACTCACAACCTGAATGAAAGGTTTATCTTCTAAATCCAATCGGATAAAGCGATCATCGATCCTAAGAGTTGTGCACTGTAATACTTGAAAAGTATCTTACAATTCAGGAAGTATTTTCCTTAGTTAATCTTGAATACTCTCCGTAATTGATTTTATATTTATCTAGTTCCATACATCCACCATGGGTGATACAGTTTGTTCTCCTTAGCTAATTTTTATGATAAACTACCTCCAATAAGAATTGCAGCATGTAGGTGTAATCAAAAGAAAAATTATTTGATGAATCGAATTTCATATACGAAGAAATTCTTACAAGTCACAAAGCAAAGGAAAAAACCATTATAAAGAATAAAATATTACAAAGAAAACCTAAATCTCTATATCTACAATCTTTATAGCCACAGGGGGTACATCCATATCGGCTAAAGGCTGAGAAGACTCCGGGGCTGCCACAAAAATAGGATTTGTTAATGCCGAAACAATCGCTTCTGGCTCTATCTGTGCTCCAGGGAAAGCCAGAGATGACGTGGGATTTTGGAGAGCTTCCTCTTCATTATCGCTGGAAGGAGGGTTGGGCAAAATTCCTGGGTCCTCCATCTAGCTAAGGTCAGCCTCAGAAAAGTGCTGCTCAGCTGCATAAATCAGTTGAGTTAATAAACGCCCTTGAGCCTCTCCCAACTGGTCTAGAAGCTCTTCTCTTTGGGTGGCAAGCTCACCCTCAAGCTTTTTACCCCATGCCATCTCTCTTTCCTCTAAGGCGGCTTGCAGTGAATCCCACTCACTGTGTAGAAGGTCATGCTCATCGCTGGCCTTTGAACACTCGGCAGACAAATGAGTGCACTCCTCCCTCAATCTGACCACCTCTTTTTCAAATTTCTGGCCTAAGGCATTTTCGGTAGTCAAATGGGCTATATCCCTTTTAAGATGGTCGACCTCTCTCTGCCAAGCTTTCAGGTTTTGAGAAAGATGAACGATCTCTTTCTTTAGTTTGTCAACCTCTGACTGAGTGAGCAGAGACTCCTTTCTAGCCATATCATATTTAGCTTCTGCCTCTCTCTTGACTCGATCAACATCTTCCTATTTTCCTCGGCAAAGAGTAGCCATGCCGTGCAAATGCAAACCTCTCTTTATTAACTAAAAGACAAAAGAGGAAAAAAGAAGGGTCAATTAACCAAGAAGACAATTGATAGAAGAAAGAGCTGAAAAATATCTCTAGATTTTACTGCTGAAAAAGGCTGTACTCTCGGGCAAGTGTGCTGGGATCCCTCATTGCCTTGAAGTCACTCTCTTGAAGCATACCCCAGCACAAAAAGCTTGATACCTCCTTATTATTGACAGACTAGCCATCGTCAAATTAATTTTTCAAAATCTCTCCTAGTGATGTGGCCCGCCTCTCAGAGATTATTGCGGTGGCACTCCGAGCGGACTCGTCCCGAAGGGGTTCTTTGCCTCTTGCTGCAATCCTCACGTTCACCGCGGCTACTAGGTCGGCAGCTTTTTTCTGACTGCCTCCTCGATCCTCCTTTGAGCAGCTTTATCTACTAGAGGCGCGTTTGCTTTAGATGATCCCTTACAAGGTTGAGCTGGCTGCTCTTCCTCCGAATCAGTTTCATCCCTCAAAAGGAAACGCCGAAGGGGGCACTGACCCTTCAACAAAGGTTGAGTAGTAGCGGATACTGGAAGTGTAATGGCTTCAACACTGGGTTAGCTATGAACAATATTTTTGGTAGTGAATAGTATTTTTAGGATCGAAAAGTATACTCGAAAGTCAAAAATATTTTATTGGATCATCAGAAAGTATTGGTCATGGTGAGTCCGGGGTTGAAATTGACAGTGCAACCGAGGTCAAATGAGTCTCGAAAAGTCAAAAATACGAAAAAGGTAGCGACTCGATTTTCCTAGTAGGGAAGGTAAATTGATTTTGTGTAATTTTAAAAATAGTAAATGAATTTCAAATATTGCCAAATTTTACAAATCTTCATGAATTTTTATGTAGACTATTTTGGTAACAAGAATTAAATTTTTTTGTGACATTGGTAGTTATCGAATAGGACTGATAAATTTAAATTGGACCGATAACGGACTCCGATTGAGTCGAAAATTTATGTCCTACCTGCTTTTGATGTGATAAAAATTATGAAATCAATTTTAAAATGAATTGGAGCTTTAAAAGTGAGAGAAAAAGTTTTGGGAGCCAAAATGGTAAAATTATGGATAAATAAATAAATAAATAAATAAATATATATATATATATATATATATATATATATATATGTGTGTGTGTGTGTGTGTGTGTGTGTAAAAAAGAAAAGAAAAAAACAAAAGGTGACAAAATGTAAAGAAAGAAAGGGAAAAAAAAACAAAGATGTAGTTGACAACGACGACCCAAGGAAGAAAAAGAAAAGAAAAGAAAAAGAAGAGGAAGGAAGGAATGACAAATGCCGACCACCATCGCGACGGCAACAAGCGGCATATCGTCTTCCTCTCATCGACGTCCGATCCGAAGATGGCGCTCCGATCGTCTGGTTTCCCTCTTCTTTCTTTTCGATCGATTTTTCTCATTTTTTCAGCGATCTACGGTGACGATGGTGATTCTATTACCACCTGCCGACTCCTAGCAGTGAGGCGAGTCTTCCAGTATACTCCACCACCCCTCAAACTCTGACGATTGATAGATCGAAATAGGTTTGGTGGGTTACTCAAGTGTAGATTCCAGCCAACAATGACAACGATTGAGTGTGTGACCACCAGAAAAGGAATCAGGGGATCCCAATCTACAAGGTGGCAGTGTCTGATTATCACCGGCGAGAATTCGGTGACACTCCGACGGACGATCATGTGAGCAAATTATTAAGCAAATCGAAACGAATTCGACCGTTAAGGTATGTGACTACGAAATCTTTTAATTTTTCCTTAATTTGTTGAATTTTTCTTTTAAATTTATTAAGAAAAAATATTAAATTATTGATTAAAATTGAAATTAATGTTATGATTGTTCAATTAAATTTTAATTAAGCCTAATATAGTGTATAAATTGAGTTAAGAAAATTTATTAAGAAATTTCCTTTACGAATCAAAAATCTTCTTTTTAAAGAAATGAATTATTGTGTTGTAAATTAATAAAATTAAGTCTTAATTTGATAGAAGATGAAATAATATATATCCATAAATTGTTATGGAATTTATAGAAATTTATATGACTATTTTGAAATATTTATTGAATAATGTAATTGATAAAATAGAGAATTTTTGTTGATTATGTTATATAATGATAATAAGCATAAAATAAATTGCCCATAATTTTTTTAATGAAATTTATGGAAATTTAGAGAATTGTTAAGTGTATTTATATACCGTATATGATGAATTATGTTAAAATAATTCATAAAATAAGCAAATATGACAATAATTGAAGAGCAATATTCACATAAATTTTTATGAAATTTATGTGATGTATGGATTAATCTAGAAAATAAATATGGAATATGCTTAATTGAAATATTGAGTTATTAAGAAATAATCTAATAAACAATTAAAAGTTGGTAATTTAATGTAATTTAATTTATACTTCGTATAAGAAAAATGAGGAGATTAGATGATAAATTTTCAAAAAATAAAAAGTACAGCGAATAAATTAGCCATATTGAATTATTATCAAATAATTCACAATTCAAATAAAAATGGTGAATTAGTATAAATAATTCACATTCCATATAAAAGTATTCCAAATTTCGAACAATTGCCAAATTCAGGCCGATAAAATAAATGTGAAAAGAAAAATACTAAATTATTAAAAATTAATTCAATAAGTACTAAGAAAAAGGGGTGAATTATAATGATATAATTTACAAGTACGTAAAAAGTACTGAAAAAATATTTGACTAAGTAACGAAGTGAAAAGATTCTGCAAAGATAATATATAATAATCGTAACTGTATATTGAATGACAAAATGTTCTTATCTGAAAAAAAGTAATTATGAAAGTTAAAAGTCTGAAAATATTTCAGTGAAAAATTCTTATGATGAATTATTGTAGAATAATTCAAATAATTAAAGTTCTAAAAAGATTGATTGATAACTTGTATCGATTCAAAGAAAAGAATTTGCAACTATCTGAAACTGAAATGTATTTTGAAAATGATTGATTGTTTTTACCCTTAGCAATAGTCAGACAGTGATATTTTTATTCAGGATATAATTGACTAGCCATAGGAATACTCTATACTGCGGTACAAGTCACGGTGACTTGCTTTGCTATGGGTAGGATCTTTGATCTCCATAGTATCTGTCATACGTACTGTCACATATTTCATGAGGAATGATCCTTTGGGGTCATTTCTCATTCTGTTGTGGTCCTGTGGGGTCCATGTCCTGTATATCCTTTTTTTAGAGTTCTGACATATTGCACTAGGGGTGTATTTAAATGAATAAATCTGAATTGTAAAAGTAAATTGAATGTAATTGTTATAAGTGAAAAAGGACTTAACTGAAGAAGAATGAAAACCTTGGGTTAAAACTGAAATTATTCCCAAAGGTTGTAATTAAAAGTGAAAATAAAAAAATATATTTTATAAGAATAAAATGATAAGTAATGTTTGTATAGCTCATAAAAATAAATATCTGTAAAGAAAATGAATTAAAGTGAAAAGTTATAGGAAAAGATCCATGAGATATAATTGTTATGTTGTGTACCAATTATTATTTTGAAAATAAAAAAAATTGAAAATTTGTACTAATTCTATAATCAAAAGTCAAAAATGATAATACTATGATTAAGTGAAAAGATGGCTAAGTAATGAAAATTTAAAAGTAAAAGTTATATACAAAGTAAAATGACCATAAGAAAAGTAACTGTTCAGTTAATAATGAGAAAGGTAATAATTTTTAAATAAGTGCGTAAAAAGGCCTATGTGTGGAAAGAAAAGAAAAGAAATATCGGTATGCAAAGTGTTTCAAATAACTGTATTACTTTGCATTAAAAGTTAAAAGTCTTGGTAATTGCAATGCATTAATTAATCAAAAAGTCAAAGTGAAATAACAGAATAAATAGCGAAAACTAAAGACATGAGTACCAATGTAACTCTTTAAAGGGAATGATAACTGTATTGATGTGATTAAAAATATAAGATAAAGTTACGTAAAAATAAAAGCTAAAGTAAAAAATAAGGAATGCAATGATAAATGTTCATTTGTAATTGAAGTATAAAAAATGTACTATCAAGTAAATTGAAAAGTAAAGAATCAATGTAAAAAGATTCCAAAAATGTTGGTGAACAATGAAAATAGTACTGTAAGAATTAAAGGCAATTTCTTATAAGATATAAATAAATATTTGTAATTGATATGTACACGGAGAAGTAGAATTCGAAGATGTAGAAAAGTTAGTTGTAATTTTATTGCTAGTGTTTATGGCATGTATATACTTAAGTAGAGAAAGTAAAGAACTGAACTGTATTCAAGTTAGTTTTTGTTAATTGATAAATATTGTTATGTCTGTCGATGGATAGGTGTCAGTAAGTGATATGAAATGACTATCATTGATATGTGATTGACTGTGTAAAATTTATATTGCTATCTAATATGTTTTGTTGTGCTTCTGAGAGACTGTGTTGATTGTTTGAATTTTTTAGGAGTCTAGTAAGTTCTAGCCGTTATGCTATCAAAATTATATAAATTGAAAGTAATATTAAATGGTATTAAATTCATTTGTTAGTGGTTGAAGTTAAAAAAAATTTACTGTTTATCGCTAAGCTTCGCATCGAAAAATACTGTTATGATAAGGGCGTTACATTTAGTGGTATCATAGCAAAGGTTTAAGCGGGATAAGGTTAAGTGATAGGTTTGTCTGTATATACATGCCAATTATAGGTGGATAAGTGTTAGGAATCTGACGTGTACGTGCTTCCCTCTTTGTTTTAAATGTAAAAAGTTGATGTTTGATTGAGATTGTCAGATGTGAAATGATTGATTCTATACAGTAAAGACAGTAGTGAGTGAGAATGAAAGTATTGCTACTTGAGGATTCTTGGAGGTCAAAGCAGGAAAATGAAGTATTAACTAAAACTGAATGTAAATGTAAGAGTTTAAGTGCCTATGTGGATGAGAAGCAGTCCAAAGAAGGACAAAATAAAGAGTATGTCAGAAAGTTAAAAAGGAATTGTATATTGGGTTCCGATAAATGGTACAAAACACAAAGATACCTTAACTGGATTGTCATGATTTAAAAATGTCATTGAGCAAATTGATAAAAATTTGAGGTTATTTAAGATGCTCTATATACCTGTCAGTGATCCCTTTATAAATGTGGGGATTCGATTGCACATTACATAGTATTGGGATGGGCTATAACATTTCCATAATATAAGAATACATGACAGTATTTTATTTCATACATGGAATCATACATTCATTACATAGCATTTTATCTTGTTTAACAACATCTGATCTGCATCATACTGTGTGTATAGGTCTCACCATACATTCATTGCATAGCATTTCATCTTGTTTAACAGCATTTGATCTGCATCATACTGTGTATATAGGCCTCACTTGATAGGATGAAACTGACAAGGGATATGATAAGCATAGGGACGACCTGAGAATGAGACAAGAAATAGTATACTCAAGATTATTTACTGTATCTGATGTAGCCCTTATAAGTTATTGGACATGTCAGTTAGATTTGCTAACGCACCGACCACATTTGTGAATTGATAGGAAATAGTTTTTCATCTTTACTTAGATCCATTTTAGTGGATTTGAGTAATCACCATCTGGTATGTTTTGAGATACAAAAAGAATATGATAAGTATTTGAGAATTGTTCAGCAAGTATTGAAAGAAAAGCAACTATATGCTCAGTTTAGTGAATGTAACCTTTGGTTAAATGTGAAATTCCTGGATTTAGTCGGGGTGACTATAGAAAAGTTAATGAAGTGGCTGAAACCCTCAGCAAAGGAATCTGTATGTGATAAGGTGAATGCACTTAAATGAATATGTATGATTGAATAAGGAGTAAGAATGATTAATGATAATGTTTTCGGTTCTTCGAGCCGTGAATATCAATTTAAGTATGGTTCCATATAGGGTATTCTTAGTTGAATTATAAGTGAAACTGATATTGTGCATCGGATGAGAATAATGGTTCAGAAAGAGAATGTTTGATCGATAGTCATTGTGAATAAATTAAACGATTCTAACTGAAGCCCACTGAGATAGTAATACTTTGCATCCTATACCAGGATTACAAGCTTAGTATTCAAAGTCAAGCTGAAAAGTGTAATTTGACTGATATTGAAGTGAATGTTTTATGTGTTAGCAAATGAAAGCATAGCATTAGATTTCTTCGAGAATTTTCCTTGACTTATAATGATATTTGACTAGGAATGGGACAATGTGATCAGAGATTCTAATATCAGATTGTCTGTGCTTTAAAGAGAAAAGATGCTATATAAGAGATTAGCGATAATCTCAACATTAGCATAGTGATCCACCCTTGTACTAAGGGTCAGTCGGAGTGGATAATTTAGATAATAAAAGAATGATTGTGAAAAGTACTTGCTCTTAGTAAAGTCTGTATGTGACAAGAATATCAAGTTCAAGAGAAATCTGACTCTTATTAAGGTATTGTCAGAACGAAAATGATGAGCCTCTTATATTGGACTTAATTAAGTGGAAAGAAATAAGTAAGGTTTACGTTGATTTTATTTTAAATATGAAAGAAATATGTACACAGGGTTATATGACCTGTGCAAAGAAATTGATAACGATTTTTGATATTGAGATTGGTTAGCTTAAAAATAAGTGGGTTTCATTAGCAAAGATGCTTCGGAACCATCAAATGAGAAAGAAATTTTGTAAGATAACTGTGTAGTATCTTTTAATCTTCGATATAAGTAAATTTTGAGGACGAAATTTTTTTTAGTGGGGAAGAATTGTAATGGCCTCAACAATGGGTTAGTTGTGAACAATATTTTTCAACAGTGAATTATATTTTCCGGATCGAAAAGTACACCCGGAAGTCAAAATAATTTTATTAGATCATAGAAAAGTATTGGTCGTGGTGAGTCCGGGGTTGAAATTGAAAGTGAAACCGAGGTCAAATGAGTCTCGAAAGTAAAAAATATGAAAAAGGTAGCGAATCAATTTTCCTGGTAGGGAAGGTGAATTGATTTTGTGTAATTTTAAAAAATAGTAAATGAATTTCGAATATTGTGAAATTTTGAAAATCTTCATGAATTTTTATGTAGAATATTTTGGTAATGAGAATTAAATTTTTCTGTGACACCGGTAGTTAGCGAATCGGACTGATAAATTTAAATCAGACCGATAACGAACTCCGATTGAGTCAAAAATTTATGTCCTACCTATTTTTGATGTGATAAAAATTATAAAATCGATTTTAAAATGAATAGGAGCTTTGAAAGTAAGAGAAAAAGTTTCGAAATCCAAAATGATAAATAAATAAATAAATATATATATATATATATATATGTGTGTGTGTGTGTGTGTGTGTGTGTGTAAAAAAGAAAAAGAAAAGAAAAATGTGGCAACCGATGTTGGCCATAAATGGCCTAAAGGATTAGTAAAAAGAAAGATAAAAAACAAAAGGTGACAAGATGTAAAGAAAGAAAGGGAAAAAAACAAAGATGCAGTGGACAACGATGACCCAAAGAAGAAAAAAAAAAAGAAAAGAAAAAAAAGAGAAAGGAAGGACCGTTAACCACCGCGACGGCGACGAGCGGCATATCATCTTTCTCTCACCGGTGTCCAATCCCGTGATGGCGCTCTGATCGTCCGGTTTCTCTCTTTTTTCTTTTCGATCAATTTTTCTCATTTTTTTGATGATCTACGATGGCACCGGTGATTCTATTACCACCGACAGACTCCCAGCAGTGAGGCGAGTCTTTCGATATACTCTATCACCTCTCAAACGTCAGTGATTGATAGATCGAAAATGGATTTGGCAGGTTAATCAAGTGTAGATTTCGGCCAACAATGACAATGTTTGAGCGCGTGACCACCAGAAAAGGAATCAGGGGATCCCAATCTACAAGGTGGCAGTGTCGGATTGTCACCGACTAACCTCCGGTGATGCTCCGGTGGACGGTCCGATGAGCAAATTATTAAGCAAATCAAATTAATGTTATGATTTATTGATTTTTCCTTAATTTGTTGAATTTTTCCTTTAAATTTATTAAGAAAAAATATTGAATTATTGATTAAAATTGAAATTAATGTTATGATTGTTCAATTAAATTTTAGTTAAGCCTAATATGGTGTATAAATTGAGTTAACAAAATTTATTAAGAAATTTTCTTTATGAATCAAAAATTTCTTTTTTAAAGAAATGAATTATTGTGTTGTAAATTAATGAAATTAAGTCTTAATTTGATAGAAGATGAAATAATATATATCCATAAATTGTTATGGAATTTATAGAAATTTATATGACTATTTTGGAATATTTATTGAATAATATAATTGATAAAATAGAGAATTTTTGTTGATTATGTTATATAATGATAATAAGCATAAAATAAATTGCCCATAATTTTTTAATGAAATTTATGAAAATTTAGAGAATTGTTAAGTGTATGTATATACCGTATATGATGAATTATGTTAAAATAATTTATAAAATAAGCAAATATGACAATAATTAAAGAGCAATATTTACATAAATTTTTATGGAATTTATGTGATGTATGGATTAATTTAGAAAATAAATATGGAATATGCTTAATTGAAATATTAAATTATTAAGATATAATCTAATAAACAATTAAAAGTTGGTAATTTAATGTAATTTAATTTACATTTTGTATTAAAAAAATAAAGAGATTAGATGATAAATTTTCAGAAAATAAAAAGTACAGCGAATAAATTAACCGTATTGAATTATTATCAAATAATTCATAATCAAATAAAAATGGTGAATTATTATAAATAATTCACATTCCATATAAAAGTATTTCAAATTCCGAATAATTGCCAAATTCAGCCCGATAAAATAACTGTGAAAAGAAAAATATTGAATTATTAAGAAATAATTCAATAAGTACTAAGAAAAAGGGGTGGATTAAAATGATATAATTCAAAAGTATGTAAAAAGTATTGAGAAAATATTTGACTAAGTAATGAATTGAAAAGATTCTGCAAATATAATGTATAATAATCGTAATTGTATATTGAATGACAAAATGTACTTATTTAAAAAAAAGAAGTAATTATGAAAGTTAAAAGTCTGAAAATTTTTCAATGAAAAATGCTTATGGTGAATTATTGTAGAATAGTTCAAATAATCAAAGTCATATTGCACTAGGGGTGTATTTAAATGAATAAATCTGAATTGTGAAAGTAAATTGAATGTAATTGTTATAAGTGAAAAAGGACTTGACTGAAGAAGAATGAAAACCTTGGGTTAAAACTGAAATTGTTCCCAAATGTTGTAATTAAAAACGAAAATGAAAAAAATATATTTTATAAGAATAAAATGATAAGTAATGTTTGTACAGCTCATAAAAATAAATATCTGTAAAGAAAATGAATTAAAATGAAAAGTTATATGAAAAGACCGATGAGAAATAATTTGTATGTTGTGTATTAATTATTATTTTGAAAATAAAAAAATTGAAAATTTGTACTAATTCTGTAATCAAAATTCAAAAATGATAATACTATGATTAAGTGAAAAGATGGCTAAGTAATGGAAATTTAAAAGTAAAAGTTATATACAAAGTAAAATGACCATAAGAAAAGTAAATGTTCAATTAATAATGAGAAAGGTAATAATTTTTAAATAAGTGCGTAAAAAGGCCTATATGTGGAAAGAAAAGAAAATAAATATCGGTATGCAAAGTGTTTCAAATAATTGTATCACTTTGCATTAAAAGTTAAAAGTCTTGGTAATTACAATGCGTTAATTAACCAAAAATTCAAAGTGAAATAACAGAATAAATAGCGAAAACTAAAGACACGAGTACCAATGTAACTCGTTAAAGAGAATGATAATTGTATTGATGTGATTAAAAATATAAGATAAAGTTAAGTAAAAGTAAAAGCTAAAGTAAAAATAAGGAATGCAGCGATAAATGTTCATTTGTAATTGAAGTATAAAAGAATGTATTGTCAAGTAAATTGAAAAGTAAAGAATCAATGTAAAAAGATTTCCAAAATGTTGGTAAACAATGAAAATAGTACAGCAAGAATTAAAGGCAATTTCTTATAAGATATAAATAAATGTTTGCATAATATATGTAATTATGCTTTAATTGGGAAGTTCTTAGATTAGTAGTCACCATTGAGCATATCTAGTGCTCAGCACATAATATTTACTGCTTGCAGGTACTGAAGTATTGTGAAAGCTCGGTACACGGAGAAGCAGAATTCAAAGATGAAGAAAAGTTAGTTGTAATTTTATTACTAGTATTTGTGGCATGTATATACTTAGATAGAGAAAGTAAAGAACTGAAATGTATTCAAGTTAGTTTTTGTTAATTGATAAATATTGTTATGTCTGTCGATGGATAAGTGTCAGTAAGTGATATGAAATGACTATCAATGATATGTGAATGACTGTGTAAAATTTATATTGCTATTTGATATATTTTGTTGTGCCTCTGAGAGGCTGTGTGGATTGTTTGAATTTTTCAGGAGGCTAGTAAGTTCTAGCCATTATGCTGTTGAAATTACATTAATTGAATAGTAATATTAAATGGTATTAAAGTCGTTTATCAGTGGTTGAAGTTAAAAAATATTTACTGTTTACCGCTACCGCTAAGTTTCGCATCGAAAAATACTGTTCTGATAAGGGTGTTATAGGAAGGGTCTGAGAGGGATGACCAACGGGAGCACTTGTAGAGGGATCAGAAGCCTAAGCTTCTGAAGAAGGCACAAACTTTCTCTTTTTCGATTTCCTCTCCTCCTTAGCAGCCCGTTTTGCCTCAATTGTTGCTTTAACCCGTTCGGCTAGTTGTTTAGCGACATCGTCTCCCTTAGCCATCACGTTTACAGCTGCATTACAAAAATAAAAGATAAGTATTCTCTCCAGCTAAAATATTTTATGAACATGCAATGCATGATTATCTATATATGCATTTCTCCCACACTCTAACTATGATGCTCACGTTCTGCGTCAATGGCAGCATTGGAGTTTGAGGGCCCGACCGAAGTACCCAAAAGATAATTGGAGTCGTAGGGTTTCCCTTGCCTTGCCACGACACTCAACAAATTTTCAACATCGGTCTCATAGATAGACTGCCTGACGGCTTGGTCTTTTAAAGCAACAGCTACATCCGACCGGGTTAACGATGCTCCAAATCCACCGACCATCCTTGCTAAAAAGAATCTTTCTTTAAAACCTTTCATGGATGACGGTACATTAAACAGCTTCCTTTACAGTTAACTGGTGAAAAAATACTTTATGCCATCACTCCGGCCCGAGATATAGAAAAAATGAGTAAATAAGTCCAGAGTTGGCACCACTCCCTCCATCTGGCAGAGCATCTTGAAGCAGATCACTGTTCTTCACCCGTTTGGATGCAGCTGGTTAGGAGCAATCATGTAGCCTCCCAGAACCGCTACCTCGAAGGCTCCAAAAGGAAGCCTCAACCCAGCGTCCAAGCTCCACAGATGGCAAATAAACCACTCATTATCTTCACGTCCAAAAGGTCCCTCGATCATCGCCATAGAATTTGGACAAGCCATCACAGAAAATTCTCTGGGAAGATTTTATCGTAAAGGGATCTCAGCCACTTCCTTCTCCGCGAGTTTCGAAGGGTGGGCAACGGGCTCAAGATCTTTATAAACTTCGAGAAAACTCCTATCTATAGACTGACTGCTTCTTGAAGCCAACCTTGATAGAGGGGGAGAAGTAAAAGATAATATTATGAATGAAAAAGAAAATCAAAAGCAGGGATTGTTTACTTACTTGGGTAATCTCGCAGACTCTCTAAAAATCTCCGAAATTTGAAGTAATTTCCTCAAGAAATTTTTGCTAAGGGTTTTAAATGGCAAAGTTCACAAAGAAAATTTGGCAAAATTTTTCTAAGGATCGTTGAAAAGTGAGAAAAAATTGCTTCAAACTTGCCTATTTATAGGCAAAAAGCTTTCAAAATACTCTAAAGCCTCTCCGCTGGATGGACGCCACGTGTTCTTGATTCGCTACTGCGGTTACGAAGAATGAAGTGCCATTCTAGAAACACACGCAGTATTAAATGTAAAATAGCTATCTGAACTGAACGGACGCGTCTCTTCAAATGGACGCCTCCCAAAAATTCAAAAAACCCGCTGAAAGGCTTAAATCGCCCAATTGGATCCTTTGGAGGGGAGACAAGTGTTAACTACGAAAAAAACATCTCCAAGGTCCAATCAGGTCGGCCTAATGACACTTAGCAGGGCCCAAAGCCCATCAACAAAAATGACAAAGTATGAGCTGGAAGATAATACATAAAGGCGCGGTGTCCGATCGGACTGATGGGATGCTCTGTCCTGTCTAGTCCACTGACACAAGCAAGCGCCTCATACCTTCCACTTGCTCCCTGTTACATCACCGCACACCTACTCCAATACCAATTATCGTGTCCCAAAGTACTCAAGTACTCATCTCAAAGAACTCCTATAAATAGCCTCAAACACAATGGCTTCAGGTATTGATTATCTGAAACTCTCTCTCTAAAAGCTACTAACTTAAGTTTTGGAGTACTAACGTCCGGATCCGACTGGTCACTCCTTCTTGCAGGTCCATTCAGCCGACCGGATCATCAGCTACCGACTATTTTTCTTACAAATAAAGAAAAAAACAACTTTATCAATAATGAAAGAAATAAACTCAAATTTTTAATTAGTTAATTATTTTTTCATTTTTACATTATCTACTAACTTATAAATGGACAATTTTTAATTTTTAATCAAAATAAGAGTGTGATTTTAATATTTTAAAGAGTCAACTAACAAAATTTGAATTTTTGATAGTTTTTTTTTTGTTGAAAAGCAACACAACTAAACTTCATTAATGAGAAACAAATTCAGTCTCAAGAGTTGAAGAAATATAAGAAGGGAAAACTATGTCCCAAAACATAAGGTTTGACAAAGAAACGGATGCTCTAACTAGAGAATGAGCCACCCGATTCACACACTTTTTAATAAAACCAAATTTGAGGTTTATATCAACAAAAAGCAGGGAAAGACAATTGAAAATAATACTTACCAAAGTTTGAAGCATAACACTTTTTATCATTCAGAGCTCTAAAAACTATCTCGAAATCTATTTCAACCTAGACCAAAGGGAAAGGATAAAACTTTAACCAACTTAACACTTCTCTCACACCTAGAGCTTCTGCAATAGCATGATCTAGAATCCCACGGTAAACTCTACTCCCAGTAACAATAAAAGTTTCTTTGTGATCCCTCACCACAAAAGCTGAGCTTGATTTATTTAACTCCTCAAAGATGGTGGCATCAGTATTAATTTTAACCCAACCTTCAATAGGAGGTTGCCAAGCAACATAATGCACATTAGAAGAGGAAGCTCCATCACTGCAATGATCTGTTCTTGGAAGCTCCAACACTGCAGTGATCTGTTCTTCTTACTGATTGCCACGAGGATAGGAGATTATAAGACAAGAAGAAATGTTGTATCTGGAAATTGATGAGAGCCCTACTGTAGGTCCCGAAATACACTCAAGAGGGGGGTGAATTGGGTGTATTAAAATTTCTGGCCAAATTTCTAAGTAAACAGAAATTCAAACAAGATAAAAATATTGATGACTAAATCTTAAATATGTTTCTAGAGAATTGTATTCAATTAGATTGCAGTGACTCAGAAATTCGTTTTACAGAATTTTGACTAAAATAGTTTTTCAGAATGTAAAACAGAATTATAAATAACTGAGCAGAAATGTAGAGAACACTCAGAAATTATAGTGGTTCGGCCAACTTGCCTACATCCACTCCTCAAGAATCTATCTTGAGAATTCTCTCCACTCTTAACTCTTTTAAGGGCAAGAGTCAAAGCCAATATACAACCTATGTATATCTACCCACAATATTTTTCCCAAGTAAAATATTGAAACACTTACTAGAAATTCACTTAGGTTCTAGCCAACCCAAACTCACAATCTTGAACAATAAAGATTCCTCACAAATAATTACAACAGAAACTA
The DNA here is from genome assembly GCA_037975025.1 of Excoecaria agallocha. Taxonomy (NCBI): domain Eukaryota; kingdom Viridiplantae; phylum Streptophyta; class Magnoliopsida; order Malpighiales; family Euphorbiaceae; genus Excoecaria; species Excoecaria agallocha. The sequence goes on along the minus strand of JBBPFJ010000736.1, from coordinate 18,414 downwards.
TAATCAATTGAGGATGATTAGTAAAGATGAAGTGCAAGATGGAAAGTGAGATTTTAGAAGAAGTAGGCTTTCTCTTAAGAGTTAAAAAATATTTCCAATATTTTCTCTAACCTTCTAAATAATAAAACAACATATATTTATACCCAAAAACTTAGTTTGAAGTGAGAAAAAAGGAAAACTAGTCGTTTATGAACGTTAGAAAACGGAACAGACAAATCTGTCCCTTACTAGCTGTTTTATTACCGTTATTTTGTCTTTTAGCGCTAAGCAGATTTTTGATCAGAAATTTGTCCAGATTTCTAATCCAATTTCTAATGTAAATTTTGACGGACCAATTTCTAAAACATTTTCTGAAAGAACCCAATTTTAACTAAAAACGAGATTTATAACTAACAAACATTTTTATGCAATTTTAAAATTTAGAATATGTATGTATGAATGATAATTTAATCCTCAATTTGATTTTACATTTTTATACTCTAATTTTCTTTAAACTAAAACAAACTTCAACTTGATCTTCAAGAATCCATTCCTTAATCTTCATTCTTGACCAATTGAATTACAAAAGTTAAAATTTAAGTTCCTGCAAAACATAGCTTAGAACAGATTTCCTAATAGAGTTTATATAAGGTTTGATTATCATCAAAATTGGATATGGCCTTGGGCCAACACCTACCAAACAAACTTGTTTCGACAAGTCCAAATGGCCCAGCATAAAGAAACAACAATACTGCATCTATACAAACCGAAGGATTGTAGAATAATGGCAAACCAAGATTGCAAGTCAATAAAAGTCATAGTGGAGACATTGAAACCTGCTTTCATCCAAACTTGCTTTGCGAAATTACATTCAAGAAGGATATGAACAACAGACTCAATACCATAACCTCAAAAAGGGCAAGATCTATCAACTTCCATCCCTTTTAAGAAAAAGAGCTTCACGAACAGGTATACAAGAGTGGAGGGCACTCCACAAGAAGCTTTCATCTTAGGAGGTGTTATTAAATGCCAAAATATTTGCCAGTTAGGAGGATTAAGAATATCAGGAAAATTCTATAATTTATCATGAATAACTCTGTATGCACTGTTTACTGAATAACACCCATGACGTTCATGAATCCATTGTCAATTGTCAGGGACATTACGCAAACTCAAAGGAATACTGGCAATCAAGTTCTTATCTCTCTCATTAAAATTGAACAACAAATCATACCTCCAAGTCTTACTCACATCATCAATAACATCAGATACAGTCATGTTCAAATAATTATCTGGTAAAGTAGAGGAAATACATAGATTAGCCTGGTCAAGTAGCCACGAGTCCAACAAAATCAAAGTTTGATGCCTATCACCTCTGCGACGCCTTAAACCCTGCTTAAGTACAGATAAAGCAGAAATAAAGCCACGCCAAACATAACCTGGATTGTTTCCTAACTCGGAAAATAACAGAGAAGATAGTTTAGGTAGTATCTTGCTTTAAGAACCTAAGCCATTAATGAATTAGAGTCACAAATCAAACGCCAACAATGCTTGCTAAGCAAGGCTAGATTAAAATCATGAATGGACCAAAAACCCATACCCCTAAATTTACGTGGCCAACACATGCACTTCCAAGATAACCAAGCAATCCCTTTAGTTCCACTAAGCTTCGTACCCACCAAAATGAATTTAACATCCGCTCAATCTTGGTGCAAAGATCCAGAGGCAGTAAGAAGACAGACATAGCATAATTCAAGATAGCTTAAACCACAGTCTTCAGCAGCACTTCCTTTCTAGCCCTGGATAAAAAGGTTTTATTTCAACCTTGTAAATGCTTCGAGATTCGGTGTTCAATAAAGGCAAACACTTCTCTTTTGTTCTGCCCAATGAAAGAAGGAAGGCCAAGGTAAAAAGAGCACACTGCTTCTTCTTTTATTGATAAGGTAAAGCAGACTTGATTTTCAGCCTAAATAGAAGTGTTTTTGCTGAACTTAATAGCAGATTTATCAAAGTTAACCACTTGACCCAATTCAGCAGCATAAACTTCAAGAACGGATTTAACTGCAATAGCTCTAAGTTCGGTTGCTTTAAAAAAAATGTAGCGATCATCTGCAAAAAGTAAGTGACTAACCAAGGAGCACCAATATAGAGACACGGCAACCATGGATCAGATTTGCTGCTTCTTTTTCTTGAATCAATGCAGACAAATCTTCAACTACGAGAATAAAAAGTTATGGAAACAAAGGGTCTCCCCGTCGTAAACCCTTTTAGGGAAAAATAGGGCCCAATAGTTTATTATCATAGCTCACAAAGTACTTAACAGATTGCATACACATCTTCATTAGAGAAACTCTTGTGATATATGCTATATCTAATTATGTGCATAAAATCTGGGGATCAAAAATAAAAATAAAAATATATTTTAAATTTTTAAATATAATCTCGTATACCATGCATAAGTAATTTTTCAAGTTTGGGCCAGCCCTTCGGTGCAGAGGCCATTTATCAAAAGAGAATGGGGACCACTACCACCAAACTCAACGCTTATGTGATTTTTATACCATGGTTCTCAAGGTTCCATCATTTTCCATCTTTAGGCTCCTCTTGCCATGCAACTCTCCAACATCATTAATCTCATAATAATCGAACTTCTGCTGTATAGTGGGCCTATCATCTCCTTCTAATGTCTCTCAAAATAAATTAATTGCACTTGTAATAATTTTCCAATTAATCTTATGTACTAAGTTCTGTTCAAATTAATATTTGCATTTGTCGTTCTATTATTTTTTTATATAAATAATTACATCTTTTTGCATGGAAAATAATGAATTATGAATTCTGATCAACTGATAAAATAATAAAATTTTTCTCCATTTAAATTATAGGCAATTCATACATTTATTTTTATTAGGAAAGGATTAGCATTGGCAATTTAAAAGATGTTTAAATTTACTCATAGATTGTCAATGTAAATATATATTTAAAAAAAAAAGCAAATACATTGACACTTTGAATAAAATTTAAGTATGACAAGAAAATATAAAAATAATAAGCCTCCATAATGAACAATGAGTTGGGCAATAATCTCTTAATCTTTTCTTTTTTTTAAAAAAAAAAACACAAATAATCTCTTATTCCCTTTATTGGAAAGTTTTTTTTTTTCTTCTCGGATCAAGCATATGTATAAATAATATGTATGATAATAGCTGTAAATTTTTAGGAAAAGCTCCTTTATTATATATGATAAATCAGTTAAAAGGTCACCATCACATAATGTATGTTCCATGTGAATGTCCATGCCATATGATGCATCATTTATCACCACTTTATAATTTCCAGCATTAATGTTCAATTAATTAATGGCTTTATGACATCAATAATTTTTAATCTCTTCACTTCCATGCTTAATAATTAGAAGCTACCATGATCTTCTTCTTCTTTTTTATTATTATTAGTTTTTTTAATTTTAGGGACTTTTTGATAATTTAATAATTAGAAGTTCAAAATTAAATTTACAAGATTTTAAGATGATAAATAAATCAAAACTTGATTTTAGACTCTAACCAAATCGAGCATTGTTACTAATTTTTTTAAGGCTATAAGACTTTTAAAAGTAGCAAGATTTTCAACTGTAAATAATTTCCATATATTATTAGATTAATACCATTAGTATAATTGAGTTTTACTCTTTTAATAAGGCAATCTTAAAAAAATAAAAAAATGCCAACAAAATAATTTAATTTTTAACTTTGTTTCAACAAAATTAAAAACTTAAAATGGCAAAATTAACGACAAAATGCTTACCTTGGAAGAACCTTTCTAAAAAATGGATACATGAGATTGTCATGACGAACACGTATATGTCATGTCAGCATGCTCATGTCTTTTTATACTTGTGAGCTGGAGCAATACGGCTTTTATGTGTACACATTATTTTGACATGGCAATTTCACAAATGTTTACATTAATAATAATAATAATAATAATCAATGTAACCATCAATCATTAGCAAATTTTTACTAAATACTTATTGATAACAACCGAATTTAGGGATCGATTTAACAGTTCTACGATTTTCGAACACCTAGCTCAATGAGGATCCCGTGAGACGACCAAAGGTTCAACTTCTCCGGACCCTATAACCGAGCGAGAGATCGGTAAATAACGTATCCCGAAAATAGCTCCACCACGATGAACAGAGCAGTCACCACTAACCCAAGTTTTCCTCGAGAATCGCCAAAAATGGGTTAGTGACCGGAAAGAATAGAAAACTCCTCCCATTATCTTCTACAAACGTGTCAATCCCACCTATAAAAAGAGAGAAAACAGGTATGAAACGGTTACTCAACTTTTTATTGCAAAGAAATTCTTACTCTCTTACTCAAATATTCTAACTTGACCGTCGAAAGCTCCCTTATCGGAAACCCACCAACCCATCATCTGTTATTGCAGGTGATCGCAAGGAGCTAGCTGTGCATTTTACCTATCATCATTTGGTGCGATGAGAATGGAACATGAACCTTTTTCCAGACCTCAACCTAAACACTTCCCAACAAGAAAACCAAACGTCCAACCCCACCCTGCCAGGAACACTACAATTCCTCTGTAACACCCTTATCACTCCGACCTACCTGAATAGAGCGCGCACACCGGAAATTTTTTTTTCTATTTATACTTCACTTTTATCTTTCTTTTTACTTCTTTTTAACTTATTATCACTTTCATGCCCCTAGTACAGTACCGACAGAAAATCTCAGACAGGATACTCGGAACGTGGACCCCATGGGCCCCAGACAGACTGAAAAATGACCTCATAGATCATTTTTCCACAGAACAGATATCAGATACAGACAAAGCTATGAAGATCAATGATCCTATCATAGCAAAGCAAGTCGCCATGACTTGCACCGCGGTTCAGATGTCCCTATGGCTAGTCAATTATATCCTGAACTAGGTTTTCACTGCCAGACTATTTCTAAGGGCATAATTTCATTAAAATCTCAATCAAAACTTTATTTTCTTAACATTTATTTCCTTAATTATTCTTATTTTCTTCATTAATTAGCCTTCTCACTTCTTTTACAGAATTTGTGAATTACTTCACCATAATTCACCAAAATCAATCATTTTCTCAACAAAATACACATTATTTCATATAACTTTCATAATTTCAATATTTCCATAATTGAAAAATTGTCTCTAAAACTATCATTTAATTTCTATAAATTCTACAAAAATTCATATATATATTATTTCCCATTTAAAGGCTTAATTTCATCAAAATTCATTAATTAAACTTTAGTTTCCTTAGGTATGAAATTCGGCCAACAAATAAACCATACCATATAATCATTAATTAATTCATTTAAGCATTTATTCATACTTAATTAAGGTCTTATAACATCAATCTTTCATTATTTTAATTAATTATCACATTAATCATAATTTTCTTAAGTTACATAAAGGATTTTCATTTAAAATCAAAGAAATTACTAAGATTTATTAGTCACTTACATATTCTCCTTGCTTTAGGGTGTTTATCCTTCCTTTTCCTTGCCTTTAATGGGATTGGATGGCTCTCCTCCTTGTAACCCTAAAGAAACCGAAATTTCCATCAAATAAAACCCTACTTTTTTGATCTCATATGCTTATTTTGACTACATAAATGAGTTCTAGACACTTAAACATACTTAAAGATGCCAAAAACCCAACTTAAAACCATGAATATCACTTACCTCTTTAAGATACCTAAAGCTTTCCTTTAGGATTTTTCTTGTTTTAATCCTTCAAATCAGGGTTTGAGGCTGGAATACTAATCTAGAGGGATAGAATTAGGGGTTAGATGCTTGAATATCAAAGAAAATGGAGCAAGATTGAAGAAAATTTGAGAGAGAAAGGAGGGAGGAGGTTTCAGCCAAAGGAGAGAAGGAAGGAGATGCAGAAATTTTCTGGAATTCTGTAGATCTCTCACCCTTATATAGCTCTCCTAATGGGCCAAATTTGGGCCAAATCCAATGGGCTTAACTAATTAAATTCCAAAGCCCAATAACCATTTTTCAAAGGCCCAACTGAAAATCTCCCACTTCCTCACTCCAAAACACTTCAATTTTAATTTCATCATGCTTAAAACATCAAAAATAGGTTGTATATAAAATTTCGGCTCAATCGGAGTCCGTTACTGGTCCGATTCAACCGAACTGGTTCGATTTGACAACTGTCGACTTCGCCGAAAAATTCATTTTTTTGCACCAACATATTCTAAATAAAATTTCATTGAGACATGCAAAATTTGGTAATTTTTAGAGTTCATTTGCTATTTTTAAAAATTTATGCAAAAATCAAGTCACCTTCCCTACCAGGGAAATTGACTCGCTACCTTTTTCATATTGTTAACTTTCAGAGGCTTATATGACCTCGATTTCACTTCAAATTTCAACCCCGGACTCACCATGACCAATACTTCCCGATGGTCAAATAAAATATTTTTCACTTTCGGGTCCGTTTTACGGCCCGAGTGCACTATTCACCATCGAAATTTACTGTTCACGGCCAGACCGATGTTGAGACCATTACAATTCTCCCCTACTAAAAGAAATTTCGTCCTCGAAATTTACCTGTATTGAAAAGGTGGGGATACTGATGTCTCATAGCCGCTTCTGGTTCCCACGTAGCTTCTTCCATGTTATGATGGTGCCACAGTACCTTCACTAGTGGGATCTGTTTGTTTCTGAGTTGGCGGATTTCTCTTGCTAAGATTCTCACCGGTTCTTCTTCATAGGTCATGTCATCTGTTACCTGGATCTCATCTGGTGTAATCACGTGACTAGGATCTGATCTGTATCTACGGAGCATAGACACGTGGAACACATCATGTATCTTCTCTAGGGCCGAAGGTAATTTCAATCTATAAGCTACAGGACCCACTCGCTGCAGTATCTCATAAGGGCCAATAAATCTGGGACTCAACTTGCCCTTCTTTCCAAATCTCAGAATCTTTCTCCATGGAGATACTTTAAGGAAAACTTGATCCCTAACCTGAAATTCTATGTCCCTTCTTTTTAAATCCGCATAGGACTTCTGGCGATCCATAGCTTCTTTCAATCTACCTTTAATGACCCGAACCTTTTCTTCAGAATCGCGAATCAAATCAGAGCCCATTAACTTTCTTTCGCTCAGTTCCGTCCAACAGAGAGGGGTTCTGCACTTTCTACCATAAAGCGCTTCAAAAGGAGCCATTTTCAAACTGGATTGATGGCTGTTGTTGTATGCAAACTCTGCCAAAGGTAAATGCTTTTCCCAGCTGGTGCCAAACTCTAGAATACAGCATCTAAGCATATCTTCCAAAACCTGGATCACTCTCTCGGACTGACCGTCTGTCTGAGGGTGAAAAGCTGTACTAAAGTGAAGCCTTGTACCCAAAGCATCTTGAAAACTGTGCCAAAAATGAGAAGTAAACCTCGGATCTCTATCAGAAACAATAGAAGATGGCACTCCATGTAGTCTCACAATCTCATTGATGTACAATTCCGCTAGTTTTGACAGAGGATAGTCCATCCGTACTGGTAAAAAGTGAGCAGACTTGGTAAGCCGATCTATGATTACCCAAATGGCATCGTGTTTCTTCTGAGTCAAAGGCAAGCCTGTCACGAAATCCATAGTCACTCGGTCCCATTTCCACTCTGGTACTAATAAAGGATGTAGTAATCCTGAGGGAACTTGGTGCTCAGCTTTGACTTGCTGACAAATCAGACATTTACTTACAAATTCCGTCACATCCCGCTTCATACCTGGCCACCAATAGAAAGCTTTCAAGTCTTGGTACATTTTATTGCCTCCAGGATGCATAGCATAGCTGCTGTGATGTGCTTCAGTTAAAATACTTTTCTTCAATTCTTCCTGATTTGGGACACAAAGCCTTTGTTTAAAATAGAGGCTTCCATCATCACTTAAGGAATAGTTCTCTACGCTGTCATTCTGAAGCCTATTCTTAATACTCATCAATCGATCATCTTCTTTCTGAGCAGCCTTAACTTGATGCACAAAGTCAGGCTTTACTTGTAATTCCGCTACCAGAACCCCATCTGAATTCAGACTTAAACAGGCATTCATAGTTCGAAGAGCTGCAGACAAAACAATTAATCACTAAACCATATCAAGTATCTATGTTAATTTACTTAATGACATTAATATCACCTGACATAAATTTTCTGCTAAGTGCATCGGCTACTACATTGGCTTTTCCTGGGTGATAGTCGATGTAGCAATCATAATCTTTGATCAATTCCAACCAGCGCCTTTGCCTGAGATTAAGTTCTTTCTGGGTAAGAAGGTATTTTAAACTCTTATGGTCTGAGTAAATATAGCATCTCTCGCCATATAAATAATGTCTCCAAATTTTCAGCGCAAAAACAATGGCTGCTAACTCCAGATCATGAGTAGGGTAGTTTTTCTCGTGTGTTTTTAGCTGTCGGGAAGCATATGCTATCACTTTGCCTTCTTGCATCAAAACACAACCTAACCCATTCCTGGATGCATCACTATAAATCACAAAATCCTTACCCGACTCAGGTTGAGTAAGAATCGGGGCTTCAGTCAACATACTTTTGAGTCTTTCAAAAGCTTTCTGACAAGCATCAATCCATACAAATCTAGCATTCTTCTGTAGTAACCGGGTCAAAGGTGTTGCAATAGTAGAAAAACCTTTGATGAATCTCCTGTAATACCCGGCTAAACCAAGAAAACTCCTCAGTTCAGTAACATTTTTGGGTGGTTTCCATTGGAAAATTGCATCAACCTTCGAAGGATCCACTTTAATACCTTCTGCAGATATAACATGTCCCAGAAAAGCTACTTCATTTAGCCAGAAATCGCATTTGCTGAACTTAGCATATAGCTGTTTTTCTCTCAGAGTCTGCAGGACGATTCTCAAATGCTTATCATGTTCTTCAGGCGTCTTGGAGTAGACCAGTATGTCATCAATAAAAACTACTACAAACTGGTCTAAATAGGGATGAAAAACCCTATTCATCAAATCCATAAAGGCGGCTGGAGCATTTGTAAGCCCAAAAGGCATAACCAGAAACTCATAGTGGCCGTACCTGGTGCGAAAAGCAGTCTTCGGCACATCTGCTTCTTTAACTCCCATCTGGTAATAACCTGATCTCAGGTCAATCTTTGAAAAAACACCTGCTCCCTTAAGCTGATCAAACAAATCTTCAATGCGAGGGAGAGGATACTTGTTCTTAATGGTAACTTTATTCAATTGTCTATAATCAATACATAACCTGAGCGTGCCATCTTTCTTCTTCACAAATAAAACTGGCGCCCCCTAGGGAGAAACACTAGGTCTGATGAACCCCTTATCCAACAGCTCCTGTAGCTGAATCTTCAATTCTTTTAACTCTGTAGGCGCCATTCTATAAGGGGCAATAGATATCGGTGCAGTACCTGGGGCAACATCAATAGAAAACTCCACCTCTCTGTCAGGAGGCAAACCTGGCAACTCATCAGGAAAAACATCCTGAAACTCTCTGACAGTAGGTACTTCTGATATCTTTGGACTGATCTTTGTAGCCTCCACTGCATAACACAGATAAGCCATACATCCCTTTCTAACTAACTTCTTAGCAGCCGTAGCAGATATCACATCAGATAGAAAATCAGTTCTTACACCCACCACTGTAATCTCCTGATCATCATCAAGCTTCAAAGTAACTCTCTTTCTTTTACAATCGACAGTTGCTTGATGGGCGGATAACCAATCCATTCCCAGAATCACGTCGAACTCGCGAAAAGGTAAAGCAATCAAATTTGCTAGGAAAGTATGACCCTGAGTACTAATAGGACACCGTCTGTATACTTTATTTACCACTAAACTATGCCCCAGAGGGTTGCTAACCAAAATATCCTGGTCCAAGCACTCCTCTTCCAACCCTTTTTCCCGAGCTAAAGCAGAACTAATGTATGAATGCGTGGAACCCGGATCAATCAATGCATGTACCAAATCAGATAACAAGAGAAACGTACCAACTATCACATCTGGGGCATCCCCATCTTCACGGGCTCTGACAGCATAAGTCTGTCCCGATGCTCTCCTCTGACCCTGCGATGCCTGTCCAATCGGTCTAGAAGCTGACGTGTGAGGGGCGGCTCCTCTACCCCGACCTCTGGGTGCTGAAGACCCTGTTCCTGATGCTGGAGAATTAACTGAAGCAGTCTGCATGACAGGACAGTCTCTGATCCGATGATCTCTGGACCCACATCTGAAACAGGCTCCTGTCAACAATCTACACTCTCCAGGATGAATCTTACCACAGTGCTCACAAGCCAATACGGAACCACTATCCCTGTCCCGAGGTGTACTAGCAACTGGAGCTCTGCCTCGCGAAGCACCTCCCTGACCACGACCTGCTGCTGCTGGTGACTGTCCCTGAGATGCCTGAGATCCTTTCATCTTCTTCCCTTTACCACTGAACTGACCCTGTTTTCGCTTTTGCTGAAATCTGGACTGCCGCTCGGCCTGCTCAGCCTGTGTAGTTTCTAACTTAATAGCTGCTTCAACCATGGCACGTAAGGTGGGATACTTCTGAGCTCCAATTATCTGTCTAAGCTCGGTGTGTAGGCCTCTCTCAAATCTGAAACACAATTTCTCCTCTGTAGCCTGGCCTTCATCCAGGTAGGCACTCAGGCGCTCAAACTCCCGATCATATTCTGCCACTGTCTTGTTTCCCTGCTTTAATCTCCAAAAGGCTTCTTGCATAGTAGCTTTATACTCGGACCCAATATATTTCATCTCAAATTGGTCCACAAAGAACTCCCAAGTCAACTGTTCTGCAGGAGTATGTCTTCTGACTGAATCCCACCATACAAATGCAGGACCCTGAAGTAATGCCACAATGCCTTCAAATTTTTCTTCTAGTGGGCTATGGGTTATTTCAAACAGCCTTTTTATCTTGTATAACCATTCTTCAGCCACTGAAGGTGTCAGAGGTTCTCGCCCAGAAAAATCTTCTGCTCCCAATTTTTTTAATTGTTCTAAAATAGGTCTCCGCCTAGGTGGGGCTGGCTGAACCTGTACCACTGTCGGCTGAGGCTGCACAGGAGCTGGTGCTGCCTGAAGTCGCTGTTGAATGTACTCAGCCATCAAATCAAGGAAATCAGGCTGAGGAAAAGGAGGCGGTGCCACAGGAGGAGGATTTTGTTGTGGGACTTCTTGTTGCCCAACATTGCTTGATGCCTCACTCCTGCTTCCAGGCGCCTGCTGCCTTTGATCGGCAGACATCTTTCCACTATAAAACAAAGGAGCAAATGCACATTAGTTTCAAAATACTCATTTTTATAAAGTAAGTGACATGTATATACAGACAAATCATTTCATACCCACTCCGATCTTAGGATCGCCAAAACCTTTGCTCTGATACCAATAATAATTGTAACACCCTTATCACTCCGACCTACCTGAATAGAGCGCGCACACCGGAAATTTTTTTTTTTCTATTTATACTTCACTTTTATCTTTCTTTTTACTTCTTTTTAACTTATTATCACTTTCATGCCCCTAGTACAGTACCGACAGAAAATCTCAGACAGGATACTCGGAACGTGGACCCCATGGGCCCCAGACAGACTGAAAAATGACCTCATAGATCATTTTTCCACAGAACAGATATCAGATACAGACAAAGCTATGAAGATCAATGATCCTATCATAGCAAAGCAAGTCGCCATGACTTGCACCGCGGTTCAGATGTCCCTATGGCTAGCCAATTATATCCTGAACTAGGTTTTCACTGCCAGACTATTTCTAAGGGCATAATTTCATTAAAATCTCAATCAAAACTTTATTTTCTTAACATTTATTTCCTTAATTATTCTTATTTTCTTCATTAATTAGCCTTCTCACTTCTTTTACAGAATTTGTGAATTACTTCACCATAATTCACCAAAATCAATCATTTTCTCAACAAAATACACATTATTTCATATAACTTTCATAATTTCAATATTTCCATAATTGAAAAATTGTCTCTAAAACTATCATTTAATTTCTATAAATTCTACAAAAATTCATATATATATTATTTCCCATTTAAAGGCTTAATTTCATCAAAATTCATTAATTAAACTTTAGTTTCCTTAGGTATGAAATTCGGCCAACAAATAAACCATACCATATAATCATTAATTAATTCATTTAAGCATTTATTCATACTTAATTAAGGTCTTATAACATCAATCTTTCATTATTTTAATTAATTATCACATTAATCATAATTTTCTTAAGTTACATAAAGGATTTTCATTTAAAATCAAAGAAATTACTAAGATTTATTAGTCACTTACATATTCTCCTTGCTTTAGGGTGTTTATCCTTCCTTTTCCTTGCCTTTAATGGGATTGGATGGCTCTCCTCCTTGTAACCCTAAAGAAACCGAAATTTCCATCAAATAAAACCCTACTTTTTTGATCTCATATGCTTATTTTGACTACATAAATGAGTTCTAGACACTTAAACATACTTAAAGATGCCAAAAACCCAACTTAAAACCATGAATATCACTTACCTCTTTAAGATACCTAAAGCTTTCCTTTAGGATTTTTCTTGTTTTAATCCTTCAAATCAGGGTTTGAGGCTTGAATACTAATCTAGAGGGATAGAATTAGGGGTTAGATGCTTGAATATCAAAGAAAATGGAGCAAGATTGAAGAAAATTTGAGAGAGAAAGGAGGGAGGAGGTTTCGGCCAAAGGAGAGAAGGAAGGAGATGCAGAAATTTTCTGGAATTCTGTAGATCTCTCACCCTTATATAGCTCTCCTAATGGGCCAAATTTGGGCCAAATCCAATGGGCTTAACTAATTAAATTCCAAAGCCCAATAACCATTTTTCAAAGGCCCAACTGAAAATATCCCACTTCCTCACTCCAAAACACTTCAATTTTAATTCCATCATGCTTAAAACATCAAAAATAGGTTGTATATAAAATTTCGGCTCAATCGGAGTCCGTTACTGGTCCGATTCAACCGAACTGGTTCGATTTGACAACTGTCGACTTCGCCGAAAAATTCATTTTTTTGCACCAACATATTCTAAATAAAATTTCATTGAGACATGCAAAATTTGGTAATTTTTAGAGTTCATTTGCTATTTTTAAAAATTTATGCAAAAATCAAGTCACCTTCCCTACTAGGGAAATTGACTCGCTACCTTTTTCATATTGTTGACTTTCAGAGGCTTATATGACCTCGATTTCACTTCAAATTTCAACCCCGGACTCACCATGACCAATACTTCCCGATGGTCAAATAAAATATTTTTCACTTTCGGATCCGTTTTACGGCCCGAGTGCACTATTCACCATCGGAATTTACTGTTCACGGCCAGACCGATGTTGAGACCATTACATCCTCCCTCAACCCAACGACACTGTCTCGGCTTCCCCAGCCATGGTAGTCCCAACCATTACTCCTAGCATTACCCCACAAACTGCCTAATCCCTCATAGCCGTACTATCAACCATTGTAGCTCAGGCTCAGCCCCAGCCCTTACCCCCGAAAAACACCAACCTACTTCGGCCTTTCCAGCCTCCTGCTCGAGAAACCTACTTCCCAGCATTACGTCAAAACCCCAACTTCACCATCACCCTCACTACCGAACAATTCAACCACCTCTTGGACGACAGAATCCAAAGGCAGCAAAATCGAACTACCCTTCAATACCAAGGCAATTTTCGATCACCTCTCTCCCGTGAAATATTAGCCGCTCCATTTCCCAATATCCGCCTTCCTAATCTCAAAACCTACAGTGAAAACACCGATCCCCGAGCTCATATAGACTAGTTCCAATACACTATGTTGGTCCTCACGGCTGATGACTCTGCCTTGTGCAAGATTTTTCCCCAAATCTTGGTAGACTCAGCCCATATCTGGTTCCGAAACCTGCCATCACATTGTATCGAGAATTTTGAATAGTTCAGTGACATGTTCATCACTAAGTTTGTGGCCGCCATTCGCCCAAACAAGGTGTCCGCTGACTCGAACCTGGTGCAACAAGAAAAAGGACGAATCACTGCGCGCCTACGTGGAGAAATTCAATGATGTGGCCATGGACATACAAAATCTGAACTTGGAGGTCGCCATTAACGCCCTAATTCGAAACACGAGGTGTCAGAATTTCAGTGACTCCCTAAGCAAAAAATCCCCCAACGACTTTACCGAGTTAATGTCATGAGCATACAAGTACATCTGCATGGATGAGGCTCGGCATCTCCGACCTCCGTAGGCACGCAAGAAGCCACATGCGCGAATGTGCAGAAGTCTGGGTCGTTGGAGGAATATTTATTCCATTTGGCCTCCTAGAACTTGCAAATATCACTAAATAGGCTACGAAGTTCCTTGGGCTCCCTCTCGGTCTGGCCTTGGGGCTCGGATGGTGCATCAAGTCCGATCTGAACAACCAAAATCTCCAAAACCTCAGCGGCCGCGGTCATTGGCTGAGCCTTCGGGAGGGCAAAGCCACCACTTCCTCGACAACAGTAGGTGCGCTTGGGGAAGCTTCAGATAGCTTTTGCCTTTTTTCCCTCTTGATCTCGTTAGCTCGGCTCATTTTCCTCATAGTTGCAAATAGAAAGCAAATTAAAACAGTACATTAGTATCATTGAATAAGAGAACGCTGCACGTTACCTTTTTTATGGCAAGGAACCAAATCTGAATCGTGAGGATCCAATAGATTCTTCAGGTCCCACTTATCCCGGGTAAGTTCCCTCCATGTGGCTAAAATCAGCTCCTCTTCATCGGAGAGCCACAAGTTCCCGTCATTGCGGTTCGTGTACCTCCCCCAAGTCATTCGTACTTGAAAGTCAGCCCGCACTCTCTCCACCAAAAAGAACCAATCCTTCTACTTCTTCAGAGACTCCGGGTTCCTAGTTGACACTCCATAGCCAGGCCGAGCTTGTGAATAATTATGGTCCTCTGTACCAGCTCGGAGACCGACTACGTGGGTTGCTCGAAATAGGTTTAAAGTTAGATCTATGCCTTGATCCACGGCCCAAATTTAAAGAGCGGTAAGTGTCCGCCAAGCGTTAGGGTGGAGCTGCCCTATGGCAGGTCAAAATACCTCAGCACACTTACCTCGAAGCTAGTCAAGGGCAAGCAGACGCCGACCTCCAGTTGTGCCTCGTAAATGGCGGTCTTCCTTTTGTTATTGAATTTCGTGTTCGCCCTTTGCGAGGTGCTGGACTTACTGCCGAAGTAGTCCGACCCAGATTTCAACTAGGCTAAGAGCAAACCGAGCTCCTCCTCCTTAATCGTGGAACTTGTGCTCCCTATTCCCAACAGTCGGCGAGGAGCTTTCTTTTTGAAGGAAGTAGCAGGTTGGGTTACATCAAAGTTTCGAACTCCCTCATCTGAAGTGGAACACCTACTCATACTCGGGACACTTTTGGTGGGGGCATCTCCGCTAACGCTAACTCCCTCACTTGAGTCGATCTCTGAACTCATGGATGAAGAGTTAAATAAAAATAGAGAATGAGGAGGAGATGGAGGACAAACCTGATAAAGTGTGGACAAAATTGGAAGGGAGACTGCAAAAGAAGAGCAAAAACTTTGATTCTCTAAGCAACGAACCCGAAGATGATGAACGCAGAAGAAATGAGAGAGAATAAAAATGAATGAGAAGAGAAAGGAAAAGGGGAATCCAAAGATGGTTTATATAAGAAACTGAGAAGGGTCCTGATCGTACATGTGGCAATGGATCCGAGTGTAGGATAGTGCATTAAAGGCGGTGCACGTTACCCGAAGCGGTTTAAAGCCGTTATAAGCGACAAAATAGGAGGCCATAATGACCCCCAATAAATGCGCCCAAATAAAAACTGACACCATCCTGCAACTTGCAACCGAACAGATAAGGTTCAAGGTAGGTCTCCCCTTTTCCAAAACTATCCAATTTGACATACTTCTTCATACCGAACTCTGATCTAGAGCTCGAAAAAATGAGCTCATTTGGCCCAGTCGCCGCGAGCTAGGACCTCACAGTATTGAAGGTATCCATCCGCCAATTGCTGATATAAATGTCGCCCACTGGAGGGGGGACTTATGATAACAACCGAACTTAGGGATTGGTTTAACGGTCCCACGATTCTCGAGCACCTAGTTCAATGAGGACCCCGTGAGACGACCAAAGGTTCAACTTCTCCGGACCCTATAACCGAGTGAGAGTTTGGTAAACAACGTATTCCGAAAATAGCTCCATCACGATGGATAGAGTAGTCACCACTAACCCAAGTTTCCCTCGAAAATTGCCAAAAATGGGTTAGTGGCCTGAAAGAACGAAAAACTCCTCTCATTATCTCCTACAAACATGTTAATCCCACCTATAAAAAAGAGAAAACAGGTATGAAACGGTTACTCAACTTTTTCTTGCAAAGAAATTCTTACCCTCTTGCTCAAATATTTTAACTTGACCGTCGGAGGCTTTTTTGTCGGAAATCCACTTGTCTATAATCTGTTATTGCAGGTGATCGCAAGAAGCTAGCTGTGCATTTCACCTGTCATCACTTATAATATATTTTTTTAATTAATTATTAGTTATTGAATATCAGTTATCAATAACTGCTAATGACTATTGACTAATATAAATTAGTGAATTAAACTAACCATTAATAAACTAGAAATTCAATTGAAAGGCCAAATAAAATAAAATAAAAAAGGATCATGAAAAAAAGTGTCCAACCTATATTCATATTAATAACTATCTTACGTCTGAAATAATTAACCTTTTTAGCCAAATTCAAGTACACATCCATGCTAAACATGGGACAATAGAGTTATCGAAAGGGAACAGATTTTCAGAATGAAGCTCAACAATTTAATTAATTTATTTATTATAAAAGAAAAGGTAATTATTTTGGTGAGTTGGGTTTGATTTTGTGACATAGCAAGATCTTGTAGAGAAAGTTAAATGATTGTTAGTTGAAATTTGAGTTTTATTTCCCATCTTAAAAAGAAAGAAATATATATATATATACACACACGCGGGGTCTGTATTCTCTTTATTTAAGTCGCTTTTAAACGTTGTATATTTTTCTTGTTCCATGCCATTGAATCCAATAAATAAAAAAATAAAAAGAAGAAGAAGATAAGAGTGATCACAGGACGGAGCGGAATCGGAAAATTCTCTTCCACTCACTCTCCCGCCAGTGGCGGAAATTCCTCGCCCCCGCCCCCCACCACCAATATCGGGGATGGGATTTCCTCCATCCCCACTCCGCGATGATCTCCGTTTCCTGATTTTTTTTAATTTTAAAATATAATATTTTATAAATAATTAAAATTAAAATATAATATTAAATAAATAAAAAATTTAAAATTAATAATAATTTAAAATTAAGTATAATTTAAAACTTAATAATTATAAAATTAAGTGATATTTTAATTTTAATTATTTATAAAATATTATATTTTAAAATAAATATATATATATATATATTTTTTTTTACGGGACGAATATTTCATTTTTCGTTTTCGCCTCCGATTCTAGGATGGAAATTTTTTTCTCCCGCCCTCGTTTCTGCTGAAAGAAATTTTGGAAATTTTTCGTTTCAAATAGGACGGTTTTTTGTCGGGATCGGAAAATCACCGTTACGTTATCATCCCTAAAAGAAAAAGAAGTTTCCTGTTATGAAAAACACGTTTATCTTATGAGAATTTTTGTTTATATAAAATTTATGAAAAAACAATTACTGCCACGAATCTACTATCTAGATCTGGCCACGGGGTAGATTTGGACAGAATCTAGTCAAACTTTTATGCTTTTTTTTTTTCTGCCAAAAATTTGTTCAAATATGCGATGTACTAATCCGATTTAAAAAATTTTAAATAAAAAAATATTTTAATATACAAAATATATATTATATTATATTATATTATATTATACATAATTATAAAAATATACCACAAAAATAATTTAGTATGCCAATATATGTACAAGATTTGATATTTATTATAATTTTTTTTTTATATTTGCAAATGTTTAAAATATGTAGTTAATGAAAAAGTTATAAAAATATATATATAAAACCGGGCTGCGCCAAACTAAGTCCATGGTTTATGTGCAAAATTCAAATCCGTTCACCAATAAGTATGTTTTTGATCCTGTACAGGGGGCTTGCACAAACGATACATGTTCAGACTAACAAAATTTATGATTGTATATTCGTGTCTACTACTATGTGTTGCAATACTTTTTTTTTTTCGGTATAATTACTGATATTATGTAGTTCGAATCGAGTTGGCTAATTATAAAAGTAAAACTCTCTCAATATTAATTTTTATCATTCACAAAATTCGAACTCAAAACCTTATTTAAGGAGAATAAGTATCAAACCATTTGAATCAATTAATATTGATTTGTAATACTTTTTAAGGGTGTGAAGTCAGTTT
>JBBPFJ010000735.1:0-19913 GCA_037975025.1 Excoecaria agallocha | reverse complement strand
AGGGCTGCTACCTGCTATAGATCATATAACAGGTAATCAATGTGTATTTTCTACTTTTCAATCACATTGATCTTCTTCTCTGGTTACTATGGTAGATGGGTCAATTTCTCATATTAATGGTTTTGCTAGTGTTAACCTAGTCTTGTAAATTCCTTTGTCATTAGTATTAAGTATACCAAAGCTTTCTTTCAACCTGATATCTATTAAGCATACCAAAGCTTTCTTTCAACCCGATCTTTGTAAGTAAGCTCACCTATAATCTTAATTGCAACATCTCTTTCTTGATTATTGCGTTTTTCAAGATCTTGTGACCAAGCAGGTTGTTGGTAAAGGTTATCTATCAAAGGATTTCTATATTCTTGATACAAAGATACCTAGAACCAATGTTTATTTGTGTTTTGCCTCCTTTTGAAGCATACTGTAGGCTAGGGCATCCCTCTCTACATTGAAGAAATTGTGTTCTCAATTTTTCAATGTTTCTTCACTGGATTGAGTCTTGTCAGTTTGCCAAGCACCATCGTAGTTCTTCCGGTCCATAGATTCATAAATGAGCTAGTTTTGGTTTTGAATTGGTTCATTTAAATATTTAGGGACCATGTTCTGTGGTGGCTAAATTCAGATTCAGCTGCTTGGTGACATTTGTGGATGATTACTCTCGTATGAATCGAATATTTTTTATGAAAAGTTCAAAATTATTTACTCATTTTTGTGCCTTTTGTGCTGAGATCAAAGCTCAGTTTAATGTTTTCGTTCGTACATTGAGCAAGAACCTTGAAACTCACTGGAGAGGGTGTGCTATCACTTTAGAGTTTTGATCAAATTTTTATTTATTTTATGTTTACAACTTATTGCTTGTTAAATCGAATTTACGTAATGTTAAAATTGGAAAACTTTTCTTATTAGAAAACCCTAATGTTAAAGTACCAAATAGGAACCAACGTCTATTGGTCGGAGTGGATGAGAGTTTTATTTTCCTTAAGTATGTTTCGAGTTTGATCCGCAAATTTGGCATGTGTATGAAAATTGCGGCATTGGAAGGGCGGACGTAGCCTTCTAAAAAAAAAGAGTACCAAATAGGACAAAATAAAATAGAAAAATTCAAAATTGAAGACTGAAATCAAGGACTCTAGCATAATAAACATACTTGCTGAAAAAGAACTCCTAAAAATATAATTATTAATTCAGCTGTTCTTCTTTAAATCTTTACACATTTATTACAATTGAGAAAACACAATGGGAATTGAATTGATTGTATTCTCTTGATTAACACTAAGATTACACCCCTATTTATACAAAGAGAAAGATAAAATTACACCTAAAATCTAGTTGTCACACACTATAATATACAGCTGTATAACAGCTGTATTCCATGTCTTCTAACAGCTGTATAACAGCTGGATAAGGCAGAATATTACAGCTTTAATCAACTACACAGCCAAGTCTCCCCCTCAAGTTGGTGCATAGATATCACGCATGCCCAACTTGGATAATGATGCATAAAACTGACCACTAGCAACAGCGTGGGTCATCATGTCAGCTAGTTGATTTGCACTCTTGATGTAAGGAACCTCTATTATACCAGAATCCAGGTTATCCTTGATATAATTCCTGTCAAGTTCAACATGTTTAGTTCGATCATGTTGTACCGGATTATTAGCTATCTCAATAGCTGCAGTGTTATCACAATAAAGTACCATAGGTTTCTTTGGACCAAATCCAAGTTCTTTTAAGAGAATTTTTAACCAAGTAAGTTCTGTGGTTGCATGATGGAGAGCCCGATATTCAGCTTCGGCGCTAGACAATGACACCACATTCTGCTTCTTACTCCTCCAAGTCACCAAATTACCTCCAACGAATGACACATATCCTGAAGTTGACTTTCTATCTAATCTAGAGCCAGCAAAGTCAGAATCTGTGTAACCCACAATATCTAAGTGCCCATGTTTGGAGAACATAATACCTTTGCCCGGAGAGGACTTCAAATAAGCCAGAATACGATTTACTGCATTCATGTGTCGATCACTTGGATTGTGCATAAACTGACTGACAACACTAACTGCATACGACAAATCGGGTCTAGTATGGGTTAAATAGATCAACTTTCCCACTAGTCTTTGATATCTCTCCTTGTTAGTTGGAACTTGATCAGGATAGATAGATAGACCATGATTCACTTCAATGGGAGTATCTACAGGTTCACAGGCAGAATTCCCAGTTTCAGCTAAGAGATCTAAAATATACTTCCGTTGGGAGAGGAAAAGGCCTTGTTTGGACCGAGACACTTCAACACCCAAGAAATATTTTAGAGTCCCTAAGTCTTTCATCTCGAATTCCTTTGCCAAATGGTTTCGAAGCTTCTCTATCTCACTAGCATTACTACCTGTAACAATCATATCATCGACATAAACAATAAGCAAGGTAATATCATCATGATCTCTCTTATAAAACAGAGTGTGATCTGCTAAAGCTTGCTTAAAACCATACTCCTTCATAGAGTAACTCAACTTGCCAAACCATGCCCTTGGTGACTGTTTCAGTCCATACAACGCCTTTTTCAGCTTGCATACTTTTCCTTCTAATGGGAATCCTGGAGGAGGATCCATATACACCTCCTCTATCAAATCACCGTGGAGAAAAGCATTTTTTACATCAAACTGCCGTAATGTCCAGTCTTGATTGACCGCAAGAGATAAGATAACTCGAACGGTGTTCATCTTAGCCACAGGAGCAAAAGTCTCTTGATAGTCAATCCCATAGGTTTGAGTGTAACCTTTGGCCACCAATCTAGCCTTGTACCTTTCAACTGTCCCATCTGACTTGTACTTCACTGTAAACACCCACTTGCAACCTACCGTCTTTTTTTCCGGTGGTAACTCAACCATCTCCCAAGTGGAATTCTTTTGGAGAGCATTCATTTCTTCTTCCATGGCAGCCTTCCACTTAGTATCTCCAAGGGCTTCCTGAAAATGACTAGGAATAGACACAGAAGACAACTGAAGAGCAAAAGCAAGATGAGTTTCTGACAAGCGATGATAAGAGATAAAATCAGAAATGGGATAAGCAACATTAGAAGATGATTTGGAAAAGCCCAACCTATCAGGTTCTTTACGTTCACGAAGGGGATATCTTCTACCATGATCGTGATCCGTAACTTGTGGATTCACAACAGCATTCTCTAATGTGACAAGACTAGAATCAATATCTGAAGTTGAAATTTTAGGAGAGGGAACACATACCTCAGGATTTATAGTAGAAGAGTCATCCGATGGCATGGTAACGTCATCAAGAGGGGCATTAGAATTAGGAGTCTCTTTTCTTCTTATATACTTGTTTTGGAATAATTGAGCTGGTCTTTTGTTCTTTATCTCCTCAAGTTCAGACCCAACTTCAATAGTACAAATATCATCTAAAGGACAAGTATCATCTAAAGATTCCTTATTCCCCACATCAAATGAATGCTCCCCCTTACCTGAACTCTCCCCCTTTCTTGACATCCATAACTTCTTCTCTGCTAACCATAATCGTTCCTCTTCCCTACTACTAATCTCCCCCTGAAGAGGAACCATAGATACATCTCCAGAAAAATAAGATACCTGTTCACAGAACTGAACATCCATGGAAACATAATATTTACCTGTAGGAGGATGAAAACATTTGTAGCCCTTTTGAGAATTAGAGTAACCAAGGAAAACACACTTAAGAGCACGCGGATCAAGTTTATCCCTATAGATAGAGTGCACATGAACATAACATACACAACCAAAAACCTTGGGGCAAAGATTTAGAGCAGAAGGGATAGAGTGAAATTTTGATAACATTCTCAAAGGAGTTTGAAAATCAATGATACGAGCAGGCATCCGATTAATAAGAAAGACAGCAGTCATGACAGCCTCAGCCCAAAAACGTTTAGGAACATGCATAGTAAAGCTTAAAGCCCTAGCAACCTCAAGGATGTGACGATTCTTACGTTCTGCTATACCGTTTTGTTGAGGTGTATAAGCACAGGTGGTTTGGTGGAGGATGCCATGTTCTAGGAAGAAATTAGTGAGAGACTGATTAACAAACTCACGGCCATTGTCAGAATGAAAGACTTGAACCTGAGTATGAAACTGTGTGACAATCATTTTATAAAATTGAGGAATCAGATGTATAACATCATTTTTAGATTTCATCAAATAAACCCAACTCACTCTAGTACAGTCATCAATAAAAGACACAAAGTATTTGTGACCCGAAGCAGATGGAGTAGAAAAAGGACCCCACACATCAGTATAAACACATGAAAAAGGAATAGAACTTTTATTGAAACTGTTTTTGAAAGAAACACGATGGTTTTTTGCATAAATGCATTGTTCACACTTTAAACTAGAGGGAGTAACATTGCGAAATAACTTAGGGAATAAATGTTCTAAATAAGTAAAAGATGGATGTCCTAACCGACAGTGCCATAAAAGAATCTTTTCTCTATCAAATGTCTCTCTCTCTACTTGAAGTCCATGACTATGTTCAGATTTAAGCTCCTTAACCCCCTCCAAGTAATAAAGGCCGCCTCTTTCCTTACCAATGCCAATCGTCATCTTCGTATGATTGTCCTGAAATACACAGTGAGAAGAATTAAACGTTACAGAACAATTGAGACTTTTGGTAATCTTACTAATGGAAAGAAGATTATTAGAGAGGGCGGGTGCAAGTAAAACAGATGACATAGAGAGTGTAGGAGAGACTGAGACATTTCCAACCCCGGTAATGGGCATAGAATTCCCATTAGCAACCTGTACAGACTTAACAGTAGACGACATGAGAGAGGTAAGTATGGAAGAATTACTAGTCATATGGTCAGTAGCCCCTGAATCAATAACCCAAGTGTTAGAAGCAATATAAGCACATGTCAAACTAGACTTACTTGCTTGAGGTGACACTTGAGAGACATGAGAAGCAGACGGTAGAGAAGTATTAGCAATAGCTATCTGAGCAGATTTTTTGTTTTTCTTCTCAGCTTGCTTAAGTTTATACCACTCCGGATAACCATGCTTCTTCCAACAAACGTCCACTGTATGTCGGTTGCTGTTGCAATGGGTGCAGAAGCGAGAATTAGAGGTGGCAGAATCCATAGAGGCAGTATGAGGGGTGCTCTTTTGGACAGCCAGAGCTGATGCCTCAGAATGAGTTTCTGATCCCATGGTGACTTGTCTCTGCACTTCGCGACGAACTAAAGAATAAGCTTCCTCCAGGCTGGGTAAAGGTGAAGTAGCCAAAACACGACTACAAACTTGATCCAAATTATAGTCAAGACCTGCAAGAAACATATAGATTCGATCTTCAGAAATACGCTGCCTCTGTTTCTCAATATCAGCGGCACATGTCATGTCATTGGGCCTTCGATAATCAAGTTCCATGAAAATTGAATTCAACTCATTGTAATATTCTGCTAGAGATCGGCCAGCTTGACGCAATTGAAAGGATTTTTTCATCAGTTCATAGACTTGAGAAGAATCTGAAACATCAAGATAGCTCCTCTTAACTGCATCCCAAACTGCTTTAGATGTCCCACACTGCACAAAGTGTGACATCAGATTATCAGTCATGGAATTAATTAGCCAAGACTTGACAAGAGCATCTTCAGCTTCCCATTCGTCATAGCCTGGTTCATCCTCTGCAGGAGCAGCCTTTCTTCCAGTAATATAACCCTTCTTTTTTCTGCCAGCAATATGCATCTCTAGAATCTTGGACCAAACACGATAATTAGTACCATCCAATTTGATATGGATTGGAGAAGATGTCTCATGAATAGTCATAGCAGGAAGGTTTTTTCCATCTGGATTTTTGCTATCCGAAATCTCATTGTCAGTTTTAGGAGACATTGATGTCGGCTAGGGTTTGAACAAAAGAAAGGCAGCGGCTAGGGATTGAACAAAAGAAAAGGCAGCAGCTAGGGTTTGAACAAAAGAAAGGCAGCGGAAGAAATTTTCTTTTGCTCTGATACCAAATTGAGAAAACACAATGGGAATTGAATTGATTGTATTCTCTTGATTAACACTAAGATTACACCCCTATTTATACAAAGAGAAAGATAAAATTACACCTAAAATCTAGTTGTCACACACTATAATATACAGCTGTATAACAGCTGTATTCCATGTCTTCTAACAGCTGTATAACAGCTGGATAAGGCAGAATATTACAGCTTTAATCAACTACACAGCCAAGTCATTCTTCTCATGCTTGGTGTATGCAGTCAAGCTAGTGGGTGCAATATATAGAAGCCAGTGTGACCATTAGGTTAGGATTATTAAAAGTGAAGAGTTATTTTACCTAGTGAACTTAGTGACTAGTTATTCTACAAGCATGATAATTAAATAGATTTATGCATTCCTCTCATTGGTTTTATTTTAACTGTAGTTGTGTATTTTCTAATATACGTTTTATATTTTATATTGCCAGATTATTGAGCTGAGGCTTGTTCATTCTATTGTCTGTTTTTCTCCTTAACAGTGTTGCAATGCCCTTAGTTCTAGATTTTCTTTTTAGTGATGGATATTTTTGATGCAGATATTATGATGATGCTGCTTGTGTATTGAGAAAGATGTTCTTAGATGCCAAAGCTCCTCACCTTTCATCAGATATTCCACCCACTTTACCATGGAAAGTCAATGAACCAGTCCAGCCTTCAGAGGGACTTACTCGTCAAGGAAGTGGGATTATTGGAACATTTGGGCAGTCAGAGGAGCTACGTTGTGTGATTACTGTTATTCGTCAGTATGTTGTAGAATTCCCTTGCATATTTATTGGATTACTCTATTATGAAACTAATTAAGTTGCATTTTGTTTCATTTGCACCTGAGTCCTGTTGTAGCATGCATTGGCAAGTGAATTATCGTATGGTCTGATATAAATTAACACCTTGAATCAAATGAATATCATGTTTGAACAGATGAAAAATATTCACAGGTTCTTTTTTTGGTCAAAGAATTTTCTGTCTTTTAATAAACAGAGCATGAAAGAGAGAGAATATAATTTTGCTTAATAAGAAAATGAAGTTTACTTAAGTTTAATTGGTTTGCAAAACAAATAGTGTTGAATTGAATGCAAATTCCATCAACTCTGATAGAATTTCTTCCAGGAATTTTTATTTTATAAGGATGTGATGTTATATGCTAAAATATTTAACTGATATTAATTCCACAGTTCCACAAAACTGGGGAATTAATTTCTTCCAAATACTATGTTGGCAACATTCAATTTTCTCTCTTTGAATGCAAGTTTTATGTGGACAGTGGCGATAGAACTCCCAAACAGAAGGTGAAGTTGAAGGTTACAGAGGAAAAGCTGCTAAATTTGATGCTAAAGTATAATGGGGGACGACCTAGAGCAGAGGTGATTCAGTTTTTGTACATGTAATTTTTTGAGTATGTTTTATTTCAGTTATTCCTGGAAGACTGACTTAGGTTTGGATCAATCTGTCTGTCTCTAGACAAAACTTAAAAGTGCTGTTCAGCTGCAAGATCTGTTAGATGCAACACGAATTCTTGTACCTCGAACAAGGTCTGAATTGAATTCTTGAATTTAAATTATAAATATTTTGCTGTGGTTATTTTGTGCACATCATATTTAATTTTCCTGACAAGAGGCAGGTGGAAAACATCGTTAATTTGCATTGTTGATTCAATGAATTTGTGCCAACTTACCTTATGATTAGCATCACAGTATTTGAATTATTTATTTTATTTTTTTGTTGTCCTGCTTTAGGTGATCAATTACATGGAATTTGCATTATCACCAAATTTGTTCTCTATAATGTAGTCATTTAAGAAATAAATAGGAACCAAATTTGGTGTCTTGAAAGTTTTGGAGTCCATGCTGTATCATACTTCCGTGAAGTACTATAAGCTTTATTTATGCCAAATTTACCTTAGGTTTTTGTTCTGCGGTTATGATGAAATAGGACATGCCAGTTCTAGCTTGGGTTCTTTGATTGACAATCAAGATAAAAATAGAATTTACATGGCCTATTTCTAAAACTAATCAAGAAGTTATGTTTATGTGGATGAGTGGCTTGCATTATGTAGACCTGGTAGAGAAAGTGACAGTGAGGCAGAAGACATTGAGCATGCTGAAAAGCTTCGTCAAGTGAAAGCAGTACTTGAAGAGGTCAGCTTTTTCACTGGAATTTTTTTTTACTCCAATATGATAGCAGATCTGCATTGCTTTAGTGATTGAAGTTGTTCTGGGGTTTATGGTTTGGTTGCTAAACCCACTGGATGCACGTGGCTCTTTTCAATCACTATCTTGTTATAGCTTTCAACTTTATTATCTTAGGAAAGCAATGCTTCGAATGTAATTAGGTCAGAATGACATGGCTCTTTTCATCACTATCTCATCATGGAGGAGTTAAAGTTTATCTGTATTTTCAACTTTATTATCTCAAGAAAGAAATGGTTTCTAATGTAATTAGGTCATAATCTTATTCATATTGACAGCTGAATTTGCATCTTAGGCAAAAAATTAATGCTGTCAAAATATATTGTTCCTTTGTTACTAAATCCACATTGTCTCAGGAAGAAAAAGAAACTCCAGGTCGTCTGCATGTGAGGATGATGGCCTCCTTAAAATGGCTTGGGCTAGCCTTTGGTTGAGTTAGGCCCAAGTCCATTTCTTCGAAAAATACTAATGTTGGAACGTGTGGTAAAGCAAAATAGTAAATAGTCATGACATCTACTGGTTGCCTTTAACTATACCAACAATCTCTGACCTACCATTAACTTAAAATTTGTAATTGTATTCTCTTGTCATGTTTAAAATGTGTCTTTATCCAGGGTGGGCATTTCTCTGGCATTTATAGGAAGGTCCAGCTAAAGCCACTGAAGTGGGTTAAAGTTCCAAAAAGTAATGGTGAAGGTGATGAAGAGCGTCCTGTTGAAGCTCTGATGGTTCTAAAGTATGGGGGTGTACTTACTCATGCTGGGAGAAAGCAGGTGTTGGTTATTAATAACTCTTAGTCAAATTTCTCCTTGCATACATGGGAAAACTGTATGGATTGTGTCTGAGATATATGCTGTGCACAATTACAAATCATCACCAATTGACATTCTAACTTATATTTTTGGTTTGCTTTCCCAATTGTTTTACAGGCAGAAGAACTGGGTAGATACTTTCGGAATAACATGTATCCAGGTCATAAAATGAATATGGTTTTTGTCTTTTCTTTTGCTATTGGTTAATATACGTCACTTGATTTCTCAATTGTGAATATTTTCTCATCAAGAGTTTTTTTTTGTATGGAGGCTTTTCCTAGTCTTCTGTCTGAATATTTGGTTTACAGACTTAGGCCCTGCTTTGTCAGAAGGTTGTCTGTTCAGTTTTTAACATAGTTCTACAGGTATAAATAGTTCTATGCATAGTGAAAGATGCTGTGTATTGAGTATGGGGTGCTGGTGCAAACTTATTGTAGGCCTCTTACTCTATATTCAGGGTAGTTGGTATATATAGGGGATAAGGGACAGATACCCAGATCCTGCAGCTCCATCAACCAGTACATTACTAATTTTTCTGTAGCATTTCCACACTTTCAAGGGCAATTAGGAACCTTCAGGAGTCTGTTTTGGGCTGTGAAATATTGTGGTCCTTTTGTGTTTGAAGAAATCATTCAATGTACATATTGCATTGAAATCATAGTGCACCCTTCTCTCAATTTCTGTAGGATCAACCCGTAATATAAGGGAACCCTGCATGAATGTGAGTGAAGGTTGCAGTATTATTTAGTGTGCCCAGTTCATTGAATAATTCTTCTTGTATCCAACATACTTTTGTTTGGTAGACATTTTGGAGTTGCATGATTTAATTTTGTTCTTCACTAGGCAGTTTTGAATTGAAACCCCAATGGATGGTGATATTGGGTAGCAATCGTTATGACATGTAGTAATAGTTGGATTACTAACCAAATTCCATGGCTCTTCTGTAAACTTTGAAAAATTCAAGAGTGCAAAAGTGGTTAGAGGTTATGTATTTTTAGTAATACATTGTTAAGGTTTATGTCTAGTCGTCTTTAAAACTTACTGCGAAGCCCATGATTGTTGATGTAACATGGTTCACTCCATATTGGTCCAATGTGAATAAAGTTCCTGCAGACATCTGTTCACTATGGCACTTGTTATGGACAAACCTAGGCTGCAATCGATCCTGGCCTCTTCAAATTTTGGACCATCATTGTTGGATGATGACATTGTCTATTTAAGAATAACACATAAACTCTGTTATTTGCTGCCTAAAGTATATGGATTTTTTTTATTTATTTCAAGAATATGTTTAAGAATCTCATTGCATTTTATTGTCTATGCTAGTTGGATTGTGTAAAACAATTTGAATTTTTATTAATTATATATTATGCAACAAATTACTGTATTTACTTGAGTAAAGTGAAAGATTTTTAAATTTAATATACAAGTGTAGCTTCCTGTGCTTCTCTTGATAAAGCTGTACAACATTGCAGGTGAAGGTACTGGCTTGCTACGCCTTCATAGTACTTACCGTCATGATCTTAAAATTTACAGCTCTGATGAGGGGAGAGTACAGGTATAGCTTGATGGTCTATTGAGGAAATGCTATTTGGTCCTGATTGTTTTGTTGTCATTGTGTTGGGTGCTTTCATTGCTGGCTAAAATTATTACAGATTGAATAGCTATGCATCATTTACAAGATGTCTATTTGCAGATGTCTGCAGCTGCATTTGCAAAAGGCCTCCTTGATCTGGAAGGACAGCTAACACCCATCCTGGTCAGTTGTCTGTCTTTGAAGAGCTTTGACTTGTAATGGATTTTAAATATGACTAACTCAACAGGCTTTGTCTAGGTTTCTCTTGTTAGCAAAGATTCATCAATGTTGGATGGACTTGACAATGCAAGCATTGAGATGGAAGAAGCCAAGGTTCGTCTTGCTCCTTTAGATGAACTATGCATATTTGTTTTTGTATGTGCATTTGAACTCAGCTTCCGGTATTCGGTGAGATTATGGCCCAAAGAATGTTACTAAGCTTACTATACTGGTCTTCCCTTTAATCCTTCCCTATTTCTGGTTCTCGTTCAGCCTTCATTTCTTCATTTTTACCAAAAATGAAGTGGTAGAGCCTGTTTCTTAGCAACTGTTTCTTTCCTGTTCAAGTCCAATATTCCTCGGTGGACCATGGCCCTGAAAGAAACAGTAAGAAGGTGAAACATTGCTTGATGTTTGATATCTTCCATAAGTTGGAAGACAATTTTGGTATCTGATATTTTTGAAACAAGAAGTTTTGGAGCCATGTCCTGCCTCAATTTTACTATTATTCAAAATTATATGTGCTCAAATACTGCGAGGTATAGGTCATGTGATCAGTGCCCCGTAAGTCAATTATCCAAGTCTGTAAATTCTCTGTGAGGCATGCAATCTCAAAGAATAATAAGACTTACCCGATAATGCCATTGAATGCACCAGAAATTTCCTCATTATTAAGTCTTCTTTGACCAAAACTTTATGTGGTGGTTGACACAATGAAACACAAACAAAGAAAGGCATAAAATATGCAGCAATGAATGCTGCGATGACTCTGATCATTGCAGTGACAAAAGCTGCAAAGTGATGGGAAGGAAATAATAAGAAGGAACATGATGGAGGGTGCACGGACAAGGAAAAAGCAGTAGCCAGCATGCAGCAATAAAGGCTGCATGAAACTCAGAACTGAAGTCTAAACTCTGATTCCATGCGGATAAAACAGAAAGTGCAGTCAACAATTGGAGAGGATTTTTTCTTCCTTGTTTCTGATTGAATAATAAATCATAATTTATACACAAATCTAAGTTTCATGAGGGATAACTGCAAATCAGTGAGCTAAAAGTTAGACCTAAAAATCAGGAAATTTCCTAATTATAGGCAAATAACGACAGTTCTTTGTTTACTAATATATATACAGCCATCTCTTAATCATCTACGCAATGACCTGACTTACACACAATCTTTTATTTTATTATGTTACATGAATAAGAAGTTTCTTTTCTCCCATTAACTTTTCCAGGCTAGGTTGAATGAGATCATAACTTCTGGTGCAAAGACTGCTAATAGCAATGGAACATCTGAATTTCCCTGGATGACTGATGGAGCTGGACTGCCACCAAATGCTTCTGAACTTCTTCCCAAACTGGTAGAAATTGTATTTGAATTGATGTGTTGTGCATGTGCATGTTCACATGTATATATGGTTTATGTGTGTGTTTTAGCACCTTGACAGTGGTAGAGATAAATTAACTTTCACAGCTCTTTTAGTTTTTCAGAAATGGATTGTTTTTTGCGCAAAAAAAAAAAAAAAAAAATCAAATTTATTGTGTATTTGAAACATTTATTTCATTATTGCCAGACATTGATGCATCTGAACTCTATCTATATATTTAGCACCTCAAGGTTTCATCTATAACATTTGACTGGAATTGTCAAAGTTTGTCTAGAACAGATTGTGTGATACAAGTGCTATATTTATAACATTTATATTATGCATCAAAGACAAATCTCATCTTTTATGCTTATTCTGACCATAGTAAGCATTTTATGGAAAGAAAGAAGTTTCTTATGCTCTAATGTGATGTCTAGTTATCATATGGATAACACTCAAACCTAGTTGTCATTTGGTAATGCATGAATGCCGTGGAAATATATTTTATTAAGATTAACCAAAGATTATATGGATGTGACAATAATTTAAACTGCAAGATGTTGAATGGTTCAATAACATCTGTAGCCATAAATATCAGGGTACTAAACCACATGGTACTTTGAATTTTTCATTATATAAA
Source organism: Excoecaria agallocha (assembly GCA_037975025.1). Lineage (NCBI taxonomy): Eukaryota > Viridiplantae > Streptophyta > Magnoliopsida > Malpighiales > Euphorbiaceae > Excoecaria > Excoecaria agallocha. Next base: position 7,101 of record JBBPFJ010000735.1, on the reverse strand, counting down.
TTAATTTGTTTCCATCGTTTTTTGTTGTTTGTTGCTTTTGTAATGATGTCCCAGCTTCTAATACAATTCTTTGGCAAAGTGGTGGTTTTTTTTTTGGGTCATTGAAATGCATATATTTCATTTATTTTTCATTTGATGTGTGCACCAGGTAAAATTTAGCAAGAAGGTCACGGAACAAGTGAGACTGCTTGCCAAGGATGAAGATGAAGAACTCACAGAGAGTAGTTCATACAATGTAATTCCACCATATGACCAAGCAAAGGCGCTTGGTAAAACAAATATCGATATTGATCGAATTGCTGGCGGATTACCCTGTGGTAGTGAGGGATTCCTTTTGATGTATGCACGCTGGAGAAAACTGGAAAGAGACTTGTATAATGAACGAAAAGAGTATGTAGCTTCTGGTTTTCAATTGATCATTCATGGGACTGGTGGTATAGATGCTCCTTAAATTGTAGGAAGTATTTTTGGGGTTTAGTTCTCTTATCTTTTTGAATATTTTTAATTCCAGTTTCTGAAATTGGGTTAGGGTTGGGTTAGTATTTTGACATGATTTTTAGTGTTTGTAGTTGTTGGAGTTCTGGAAGCTCAAGAGTGGAGAGTGAAACTGATACAGTTTTCAACTCACAATAAGTTCACAACAAGGCAAAATCAAAAGATGAATTTGTATTGATTGAAAACTAAGAGAAACAGAGTCTCCTGGAAACAATCTAGTTCCAAAGAAAAGAAAAGAACAAATAACAAAACCCCAATACAGAGAATAATCTCCCCAGCCAAACAGCCGTTCTTCCTATTCCTCCCTCTCCCAAAAATACCAATCACAATCATAATCCCCCCTCTTACAAAACAATTGATATATATAACACTCATAACTAACTCGTGCCACCTCAGCCTTCATTCTCTAAGTCCTCCTCCAGCCTTTGGTTTGGGCCTCCTTGAGTACACTCTCCAAGCTCCGGGCCTTTGGGTTGCTTCTTTGGGCGCATCTGCATCATTGCCTCCGGGTGGTGTAACAGTCTTGTCCTCAAGACGGAAATCAGGAAACTGGTTCAAGATAACAAATTCGTCCTCCCAAGTAGCATCATCAATACCCCCTTCACTCCATTGGACTAACAACTGAGGAATAGTCTCCCCATGTTTGCAGACACTACGTTTGGCCAGAATGCGGGAAGGGTAGAGAGTAGTGACCTCAGCCGGTTCTAACTCTGCTGGTAAGGAAGCAGGAACTGATGCTGTACCACAGGCCTTCTTCAGCAAAGAAACATGAAAGACTGGGTGTATTTTGGCACCCGGAGGTAACTCCAATTTGTATGCAACTGGACCCACCCTTTGGCTAATTGTGAAGGGTCCATAGAACCGAGGAGCCAACTTGGGTGTAATGCGAGCAGTCACGGATAGCTGACGATGGGGGCGCAACTTCATCTACACTTGATCTCCCATAGCAAACTCGACATGACGTCGGTGCTGATCCGCAGCCTGTTTCATCTTGGATTGAGATCTTGCTAAATGAAACTTCAATTGACGCAGTGCTTCATCCCTGTCCAATAATTCACGGCCCACAGCAGCCACCTGAATTTCACCTGGAACGAACTGGAAGACTGTAGGTGCCTTGCGGCCATAAACTACTTCGAATGGAGTCTTGTTGATGGACACGTGGTAGTTGGAATTATACCAGAATTCGGCCCAAGACAACCACAATGACCATGACTTAGGCTGATCTGTAGTGAAACAACGCAGAAAAGTTTCCACGCATCTGTTTACAACCTCAGTTTGCCCATCGGTTTGGGGATGATAAGCGGAACTGAAATGCAACTGAGTCCCTTGTAACTTGAATATCTCTTGCCAAAAATGGCTGATAAAGAGGGGATCCCGGTCACTGAGTATGGACTTGGGTAACCCATGCAAACGGACAAACTCCCTGATAAAAACTTCAGCCAACATCTTGGCGGTGAATGGATGTTTAAGGGGAATGAAGTGTGCGTACTTTGATAAATGGTCGACTACCACCCAAATCGTATCCCATCCTTTCGATCTTGGTAAACCGGTAATGAAATCCATAGAAACATTGTCCCATACTTGCTCCGGAATGGACAAAGGCTGAAGCAAACCACCAGGAACCAAAGTAGACGCCTTATACCTTTGACACACCTCACATGCTTGCACGAATTTCTGAACTGATTTAGTCATGCCCAACCAATAAAAGAGGGAAGCTAATCAACGATAGGTACGATAGTAACCGGAATGTCCTCCAAATGAAGTGGAATGGAATTCGGCAAGTAGGATAGGGATCCAAGGAGATGCAGCAGGAAGAACCAACCGATGCTTGAAAAACAGCTTACCATGGCGTTCCACAAAACCAGGGTGGGAGAGTGGATTCAGTCGCAAATCAGCCATTATTTTTTGAAGTTGCTGGTCCTGTGCCAACCCATGTGTCAATTCGGTCCATCCAACAAACGGGGACTGACTGAAAATGTGGATAGCTCCCCTGTGATTCCAGTAACTCGCGATAAGGCATCTGCTGCCCGGTTCTCCTTTCCTGGTTTATACCTGACCTCAAACCGATATCCCATGAGTTTTGCTATCCAATTCTGCTGATCACTGGTGGTGATGCGCTGATGAAGAAGTTGGCGGATGCTTTGATGGTCGGTATGGACAATGAACGGCTCTCCCAACAGATATGGTCGCCAATGGAGGACAGCAAGAACAATTGCCATAATTTCTTTCTCATATGCTGATTTGGCCAAGTTTTGGGGAGATAAAGCCTTACTAAAGTATGCCACTGGTCTCCGATTTTGCATCAACACTGCTCCTATCCCAGAACCTGAAGCGTCGCATTCAATTTCAAATGGTTTGGAAAAATCCGGAAGAGCCAACAATGGGGCAGTCATAAGCCTGTGTTTCAAATCTTCAAAAGCTGCTTGAGCTGCTGCATTCCATTTAAACCCATGCTTCTTGGTTAGCTCGGTCAAAGGCTTAGCTATTTTCCCATAATTCTGGATGAACTTCCGATAATACCCCGTAAGGCCTAGAAAACCTCGCACTCCCTTAACATTGGTGGGTTTAGGCCAAGCTTGGACAGCACTCACCTTGTTGGCATCCACCATAACTCCGTCCCCATTGATGATGTGCCTGAGATACTCCACTGCAGGTTGGCCAAAACTGCACTTCTTGGGGTTTAGTACAAACTTATGGTGTGCTAAAATACTTAGGACAGCTTCCACATGCTGGATGTGTTCCTCCCAAGTACGGCTGTACACCAAGATGTCATAAAAAAACACTAACACACAATGGCGAAGCAACGGCCTGAAGATGTTGTTCATGGCTGCTTGGAATGTGGCTGGAGCATTGGTCAAACCGAAGGGCATCACCAAAAATTCGTAATGTCCTTCATGTGTCCGAAAAGCTGTTTTCTCAATATCTTCTCCACGAACCAAAATCTGGTGGTAACCTGATTTTAAGTCCAGTTTAGTGAAGAATTTGGCTCCTCCTAATTCATCAAATAACTCCTCAATCACTGGAATAGGGTATTTGTCGGGAACCGTCACCTTGTTTAAAGCTCGATAATCAACACACATCCGCCATGACTGGTCCTTCTTCTTAACCAGTATTACCGGACTTGAAAAAGCACTTTGGCTGTGTCGGATGATCCCTTTCTCCAACATTTCTGCTACCTGACGTTCAATCTCTGTCTTATGGTGGTGCGGGTAACGATAGGGACGCACACAGACAGGTCCCTGTCCCGGTTGGAGGGTAATGCTGTGGTCGACTTCTCTCTGGGGAGGAAGACCTGCTTGGTTCCCAAAGACGGAACGGTATTGGAGGAAGGTGGCAGTTATCTGTTGTCGTTGGGTTGGACTCAAATGCTGCAGGTCACCCCATGGACTTAAACTGGCCTTATTATCTTCGGTAATAAGCTGAGAGAAATGCCCCTCTAACCAAGATTGCAAGGCCTGAGACTCCCATTTCCCGGTTTTCATCCCCTGCAATTCAACTTTCGTTCCCTTATCCTCAAATTTCAAACTCCCTAATGCCCAATTAGCAGTTATATCTCCCAGTGTGCGGAGCCATTCAACGCCTAAAATCAGGTCTAACCCCCCTATATCTGTCACCAATGCATCAATTAAGCATTGATAATCACCCAAGGTTATGGGCACACCTACACACTTCTTATCAACAGCAATACGATTCCCATCCCCAAGCTTAATTTCCAGAGTTTTAACGTTACTTACCTGGAAACCAAGAGTAGATGCCATATGAGGAGAGAGGAAGTTGTGAGAAGCCCCACTGTCGACCAACATCACCATCGGTATTCCATTGATGGTGCCAGCGAGTTTGATGGTCTGCAATTCGCCCTCTCTCTTCATCGGTGCAGTCATGTGGGAATTAAGTTGACCGAGATCCAGGGCCCTGCATTCACCGTCGGCTGGATCGTCTCCCTCTTCATTTTCTGCGTCAAAAAAATCTTCCTCCTCTTCCATATCGTCTCCTTCCCCTAGTAGCATCACCCTCAGTTGAGCCTTAGGACACTTGTGCTGTGGAGAGTAGCTCTGGCCACACTGAAAACAAAGCCCATTTTTCCGGCGTTCCTCCCACTCTGTTTTGGTAAGTTGCTGGACTCCTGTCCGCCGATGGCCCCAACGGTTTGGTTCAGACGGCGTTGATGTGGGTGAATGCTGAGGAGTGGAGTATCTGCCAATATTTGGGCCAAGGGAAGAATGGTTCCATCCCTGTGAAAACCCAACTCTATTGGGCCCATGGCTTGGGTTATAGCCCAGTTGATTCTTGCTTTGCCCCTCCTTCATCAAAATCCCCGTTGCCTTGCTGGTCCCAGATCCTGTTTTCCCCATCTGCAACGACACTTCGATTGATCTTGCTAACCTCATTGCCTCTAGACGATCGTCAGGCTTATGAACCTTGATCCAGCCTTTGATTTCTTCCTTAAGACCGCTTACAAAATAGCCAATGTACTGTTCCTCCGGCAATCCAGGAGCGGCTGCAGCCACTAATTCAAACAACTCGATGTACTCGTCGACATTTCCAGTTTGATGGAGGTCAGCAAGCTCCTCAAATGGACTGGTGGATCGACAACTATTAAATCGGTGCGTGAGTTCAAGCTTGAATCGCTCCCAAGTCAGCTCCGGTTGGGAGTTAAGAAGCATAGAAAACCAATTGATGGTATTCCCTTCCATACAAATCTCAGCCACATTTACCTTCATATCTGGAGGTATTTGATTGATTCTGAAATAAGTCTCTATCTTAGTAACCCAACCACGAGGATCTATTCCAGTAAAACTAGGAAGTTTCATTTTCTTAAATAACCCATTTGAAGCAGCAAAATAATTTGGTTTCATGTTGAATTCCAATGTCTGCACTGGAGTTTGTCCAGAGGTATTCCCGGTTCCCAACAAGTCGGTACCTCCTCTTGAGCTGAATTCCTCTCCAGTGGTCGGTTGCTTTTCCATCCGTTTCATCCAACCCAACACCGATGACTGGAACTCATCATTTTTTTGCTCCCTCACTCGATCTCTATTTTGCATTTCTGTTACCATATTGGTTAATTCCTGTATATGAGATGCTAGCTCTCCAATCCGGTTTTCATTTTCATCTACACGGGAAGAGAGATTTTGGTATCTCGTCTCCATCGGTGAATGTAATCCGGCAGGTCGGACCAATGATACAGTTTTCAACTCACAATAAGTTGACAACAAGGCAAAATCAAAAGATGAATTTGTATTGATTGAAAACTAAGAGAAACAGAGTCTCCTGGAAACAATCTAGTTCCAAAGAAAAGAAAAGAACAAATAACAAAACCCCAATACAGAGAATAATCTCCCCAGCCAAACAGCCGTTCTTCCTATTCCTCCCTCTCCCAAAAATACCAATCACAATCATAATCCCCCCTCTTACAAAACAACTGATATATATAACACTCATAACTAACTCGTGCCACCTCAGCTTTCATTCTCTAAGTCCTCCTCCAGCCTTTGGTTTGGGCCTCCTTGAGTACACTCTCCAAGCTCCGGGCCTTTGGGCTGCTTCTTTGGGCGCATCTGCATCAGAAACATCAAGGAGAACTTTAAAAATTTAAAGAAAAAAAAATGAAAAACTGCATATTATGCAGCAAACTTGAACCTAAAGAAAAAGAACCTGAAAACAGAGATTTCTTCCGCTCTTCTCTTTCTCATCCTCATTTTCTTAAGCAAGGATATTAGTAAATTAGATCAAGTGTATGAAGAAAATGGAGTTCTAATCAGATTAGCATCAGATGTTATAAACCAAAAGTACATGAAATATCTTAGTTGATTAATCTCCGCCCACTCGCACACCAACTCTGCAGGCTTCAGGATGCTTACAATAGAATATGATTTAGTTGAGCAAAATATCGCAAGACTAATGCTAAGTTTACAGTACTTAACAATCTTAAACAGTAGTTATGTAATTATTTGCAAAAAATGAATTCTAATACCTGAATTTTTTATGTTGGCATGTTAAACTTGTTTTCATTCTACTTTTTTTTTTTATTTTTTATTTTAATAACTTTCATCTTCGCGGATTTACTTGCAGCCGATTTGATATAACACAAATTCCAGACGTCTATGACTCATGCAAGTAAGTACTCAGCTTCCAATTAATATTTGCATGCAAGATGTTAGAAATTAGTTATATACCCCTTAAAAAATAATAAATATTTCTAACTTAGATAATCTTTAGGTGATTCCTGATTTGATATGATGATCGGTATTTATCCAAGTCGCAACAAGTATACAGTGGCATTCTGATGGCCTACTGTCTAGGTGTTAGTTAAGATCATTCTTTGAGACAATTCTGATTTTATTTATTTATATATTAATTATTTGTTTTTCTGCAACTTCTTTTAAGTGCTTATGTGAATGTGTAATGCTATTTGAACTAGGGATGATCATAGGGCCGAGAATCCCAAAAAATTTTCTCTGTGGGAGCGGGGACGGTAAAAAAATATTTTCCTGTTTAGAATTCGGGGCAACAATCCCCGCTCCAAAATTTAGTAATTATATTTATATAATTTAATTTTAAATTGTATTTAATTTTAATTTTATCAATTGTTAAAATTTATATTAATTT
>JBBPFJ010000734.1:0-55060 GCA_037975025.1 Excoecaria agallocha | reverse complement strand
CATACCTATCTATCTAAAACATAGACACAGACGCAAGCAATATAATCTCTTTACTTTATCTTTACTCTATTCAATCATATACAAGTATACATATGTATACTCTTATATAACTATGTACAAGGTAATCATATACATGCTCATGTGTAACTTTCTGTAAACATGTGATCATATGCACTAATAGGTATTGTTATTCTGTATTTTTCCCTTTTCTCATTATATACATATTGATGTTCATACATATATATTCATGTATATATATGAGCATGGTATCATAGATATGTACACGTATAAATTTTCTATAAACATGTAATCTTGAGCACAATTAAGTATTATTATTTTGTACTTGTAATCCCTATAAATCATGTAACTATTTCACATATGTATTATGATAATCATATGCATGCATACATGCTTTACTATCCCTTTTTGTGTGATATTTTCACCACTATAATTATATGGAAACAACATGTATATACATTATTATTATTTCATAAAAAAATACATCTGTACCATCCATTGTATGACAATAATATACACCTTATATTTACAACACATCATCATTTATCAAGCTTAGATCGGTGCGTTGAACATACATGATCAAATTATTATATTCAAAGCAATAATTCAATTATACACATACCTTTTTCCTAAGGTTATCACTTAATCCTTATGTGTTCATATTTTGTTCATATCTATACACATATATGGATACATGTATATATACATACATATATAGACATATAGATATACAATCTTAAATACACATGTGAATATGCAAATACATGTAAACACATATATAGCACTATAACTATATGTTATCTCATAATAACATAAGAGTATAAGCATACAATGATAACTATACTATTTCCAAAAAGTAATATTCATTATGATTGTACATGTACTAAATATATATCTACAAGTTACTTTAAATTCATAAATATTTTTACGTTAAAGTATTTATATTTCTCTATATACTTGTAACATATTGTAAACCAATTCTTCAATGTTAAATTAATCTACATATCTATAGTCTCTCTTTTAAAGCCTATTAGAATCATAAATATATCTAATTATATGCCTTTTTAGACAACATGGTAATTGAGTTCTTAAATAATTTATCAAAGTTATTTAAGTACTCTTCCAATTAATTATATCAGATGGCATTTCAAAATTCCATGGACAGATTCTAGTGACTAGTTTGCACACTAAATTAGATGTAGTAAACAACCATTTTAGAAGAAACGATCTTCTATAAACTTATTCCTCTATATTTCTAGTTTTTTAAACATTAAAAATCATCTCATTATCATATCTACAACTCAAGATATTTTAAAATTCTAGAAGGCTGTTCCAGTAATAGTACAATAGTTAATTCCGATTTTCAAACTAAATTGACACAAATTTAGGGACAGATTTAGGATTTTTTTTTCTGCATATAAAATGTAGATATGGAAGATTGGATTCAATTCAAATTAGAAATACAATATTTTTAAGTTCTAAAACTCAAGTTATAAGCAAAATACACCTATTAGCTCAAACAAACCCAAAGACAAATTTTTCTAATATCAATTTGAAAATTCGTAGAATAAAATGAGTATGGAATCAGATATACATTCTATCACAATAATTGTGTTCCTATATGTCTAGTGTATCCGTAATTTTGTATCATATCATTTTGACACCTCTACCATGACTTATGCCCGAAATACTATAATCAGTTCTTGAACCAAAATCAACAGCTCTCTTAAATTTTCATGTAAATATTTGGATGAGTTATATACATATTTAGTTCTAGGATCCTTCTAAACAATTGTTTATATTTCTATCAAGTTTACACAGAATCAAACTTCATTCAATTATGACTTAAAGTCAAGGATTTATGGTCCAAACATTGGGAACTTGTCAATACTTCCTACACACCCAAAATAGTTCATGTGTAAAAATTTTATGGGTTCCTTAACAAAAGAATCAAGCCACGAATCCTTCTAATAAATTGTGGATAATTAAATCTAATTTACCTGTATTTTTGAATCACCTAAAATTGAGGTCTACAACTCTAGAAATGAAAAAAACAAGCAGCCTGGTTCACAAGAACCACACCCAATTTTTCCTCAACATTCAAAAATACGATTTTTCCTATTTAAATCTCTCATTAACCCTAAAAAAAATAATCAATTACCATTAAAATTAAGTAATCCAAGCATAAACATTGATATCCACACACATTCATAAGAAGAATTTGGAAATAAAAATCCCAAACCTTAACATACAACTTCAATCTTCCTTCAAATTCTCCTTTTTCTCCTTCTTTCACTCTTCTTATTTGCTTAAACCCTTGAAAGCATCTTTAAATTCAGCCTTCCTCCATTGCATAAGGTAGAAATCTGAAGATGTTCTTTAAGTGAAAGGGGGCCGTATTAGAGAGATAAAAGAGATAAAAGTGACAGATTTGCTTTTTGAGTAAAAGAGAAAAGGGAAAGTGAAAAAAATAGGTTATTCTTTCTTCTCCTTCTTGCATATGCCGTCCACCTCACCTAATGCCCCTTTTATTCTTGTCTTGCATGTGAGTTTAAGTTGAATGTGACATATGTTGGAATTTATCGGTTACATGCATCTCACACATAAGCGAAATTTAAAATTTTTAACCAATGTTACTGATCTTACCATGAATGTACAATATTCATATTGATGAGAATAAGAAAAATCACCTTTTATTTTTGTTGAATAGTTGATTTTACTTCGCACCGGGTTGTCGCAAACCATAGTGTCCAAAATCGAACACCTCCAATGAGTAATCCACACTAGAGATTGATAAAATGAACCAACAAATTGGTAGAGGACAAGTGCTGGCCAAAAAAACCCTAGAGCTAGCAAAGGTTGGTCGGCTAGGGTAGAGAGAATAATAGAAGAAGTCTTTCTTAAGTGTTATATCACTTAACCCTAATTCCTCATTAGTTGGCTTTTTATAGTTATGTTAAAAATCCAACTTCATAATGAGATTGGGCTTTTCAAAATTGCTGGAGAATTATTAATTGGGCTTCTAGAATTTTTTATAATTATTTGGGCTCAATTAAATCTAATTTAAGCCTTTTCATAAAAGACTATGCACAAAACCCACAAAGTAGGCCCTTTGTGCAACTAATTGGATTTAATTACCCAAATGGATTCCAAATCCAACCAAATTAAATATGTAGGTTCCAAAACACTTATATAACATATATAATTTAACTTGGTCCAAGAAATAGGCCATTAAGGCCTACTGTCTGGGAGTTGGTGTGTGGCCCTCTACAAAAGGGCTTCTGCACCAACTTCATTCCTCTGGCCCCTTTATAATTCCTCCAATAGACCTATTAATTATTATATCAGTCCTATAACACTTATAGTATTCCTATAACATTTATAGTCCAATAATAATTAAACATGAAATACATTATTTCAATTTTACATAACATTTCTCAAAAGTTCCGTGAACAATTTTACTTGATCATAATTAATTAAATTCTTTAATTAATTATTATCTTATTCACTTCTCTACCCTCATACTAATATCAAATATTATTATCCTTGTCATTTTATCATTTTATCCTTTTCTCTATATGTGTGTGACCTATTGGGTTCCTATCCATGTTGGCAGTATAATATGTAATTGTGAATTATATTCAAAACTCACATGATTTAAACTCCTTTAAATCATTTTATCAATCCCTATTGATATTCTTGATACATCATTATACACGTCATGATTGGCTTCTAGCTAGGCATCATGACTACCCAAATGTCAGGAAAGTCAAGTTGTTTGACTATACCCTTCCATAGAAACAGTTACCATGCAATTACTCATTTCACCACTCTTATCTCAATTAGATTCTGAGTATGGATTTCTGTCAGCTCATATAATTCTAATTATGTATGTTCTGTTAATTTAACCATTGTTCCCAAAATGCCCTTCATGGATCTCTATCCATCTTGGCATATTACTCTGGCCAGAGATTCTCTGAACAAGGCATACTCTCTAACAACATCAGCTTGGTCCCTCACAATTCCTCTTTTAATCCTCCAACGAATTGCATGTTATAAATTGACCCTACTCACATTTTATTTCAATTTCAACCCCATCAAATTCTATCTCTTTGAAAATTAATCCTACCTAATCATTATTTAAACATATGCATCTAAATATATATCCTCTTTTAATTTAGCCTTCAACTATTTTTCCCTTTTTAATTATACCCTTACATTTCTTTATTTACAAAAGCACCACATCTGAATTTTTCTTGTGTTACAATTGTACCCCAATTAACTTTTTTTATATTATAATTGCCCCTTGAAATAAAATTTTATTTCAACTACACACATAAATAAATAACTAATTTATCCTGCATTACAATAACTTATAATTTCATCTCAATTAACCACTTAACTTTAATTTCTTTTTAATTGTGCATGTCTAAATAAAATTTTTAATTAACTCTCTACTCCTTTATCACTTAAGACAATCAATCCATTAGATTTTAACTTATAATAATTCATCTAATTAAGTTTGATTAAACATTAATGATCATGATTATGTCTTGAATTCTACTAAGGCCTATTTTAGGTCCTTACAATTCTACCTCAAGCACATTTGTTAAAAGGCATCTCATCTCTCCTAGATATATTAGCCACCCTTTGATAATGATCACTAGATTGAATAAATATTTTCACATCATTAAATAAGGTAGTCTAATAAAATCTAGAGAAAATAATTTTAGAGTCCAATTTGTTGGTTTTTGATGTCCACCAGCTTCTCCACTATGGCAGGCTTGGATAATCTCCCTTGGTTCTTCATTTGGAATACAACTTCTCAACATTTGATAAATGCATAGGCAGAAAGATAAGGATCATCCCAAATGTAGTGCTTTGCATCAGCTTTCAACTTCTTCCTCTATTTCCATGTGAAGTCCTTTGGTATATACCCACCTACGAGAAAATTAACCACATTAGCGAACCAAGGCATAGTAACTTCACATATAAACAAAGCAAAAATACGCTCATCAGGAACGAGTCTAAAATCTCCCCCATTTCAATATGATCATGCTCTAATCTAAACAAGTGATCTACCACAAACTTCTCTACCCATTTCTTATCTTTTATCTCCCAGTTAAAATCTTGAAATAGAAGTGCACATCTCATCAACCTTGGCTGACTCCTTCTTTGCAAAGAGATATCTCAATGATACATGGTCAGACCATAACACAATTTTAGCCCCAAATAAATATGGCTTAAACATCACGAAAGTAAGGACAATTGCAAGAAGTTCTTCTCGATTGTAGTGTAGCTGACTTGGGCTCCTGTTAAGGTCTGGTATGTATAATAAACTGTATGGAACACCTTCTCCAACCATTGTCTGAGTATAGCTCCTACTGCAAAATCACTTGCATCACAAATTACCTCAAAAGGAAAATTCAAATCTAAAGATATAATCATTAGGTAGAAATAAGCCTTTATTTGAATGTCTCAAATGCCAATAAACATTAACTGGTAAATTCAAAAAGAATATCTTTCATAAGCAAATTGGACAAGGGTTTGAAATTTTTAAATAGTCTTTGATAAAATTATGGTAGAAACCTCCTTAAGAAACTCCTAACTCCCTTAACACTGGTTGGGGGTTGGAGTTTCTCTATGACTTTTACCTTGGCTTTATCCACCTCTATTCCCCTCTCTAAAATTTTATGCCCTCACATAATGCCTTCCCCCACAATAAAATGGAACTTTTCCCAATTTAATACTAATTTTGTTTTCTCACACCTCCCTAGCATAAAATTAAGATGCTTTAAATAGCTCTCAAAATCTTTCCTATAAATGGTGAAATCATCCATGAAGACCTCCACAAATTTCTCTATAAAGCCATGAAAATTTGTTATCGTGCACCGTTGAAATGAAGCCAGTGCATTACATGGTCCAAAGGGCATTCTCCTATAGGAAAATATGTCATAAGGGTAGGTAAAGGTTGTCTCCTGATCATCAAGGGCTATAGGAATTTGCAAATATCCCGAATACCCATATAAGAAATAATAAAACCTATTCCTTACTAGCCTCTGTAACATCTGATCAATAAATGGCAATGGGAAATAATCTTTCCTAGTGGCATTATTCATTCTCCTATAATCTATGCATGCTCTCTAACATATAACTGTATGAGCTGGAATGATTTCATCAAGCTCATTCTTGGCCACTTTATTCCCCCTTTCTTAGGAACACATTGCATGGGACTAACCCACTTACTATCAGAGATTGGGTAAATTATACTTGAATTGAATAGTTTGAGTACCTCTTTCTTCATCACTACCTACATTGCTAGATTAAGCCTCCTTTGGGGTTGAGCTATCGATTTGTATTCTTCCTCTATAGGAATCCAGTGAGTACAGTAACTTGGGTTGATACACTTCAGGTTTGATGTTTCAAATCCAATTGCTTTCTTATGCTTTTTTAGTACTATAAGTAGCATCTCTTCTTCAAAACCTAACAACATATAAGATATAATTACTGGTTTTGTTTCATGCTCTAAAAATACATACTTCAAATAAGGAGGAAGGGGTTTAAGTTTAGATTTTAAATCTCCCTTTTATGGAGTAGTCCCTTCTTTCTTTAGTTCCTCCTCTTCGCAATCCTTTTCTAATGCTGCTATAAATTCTCCTCCTACTTTATCCAACTTTTAATTTTCCAAAGAATGCATTAAACTTAAATTCAATGAATCATCTAGCAATATTTTCTCCTAAATTTCCTCTATATATTCACCAACTTTATCCATGAAATAAATAGACTCCTCATCTCACTTGATGGATGCTTTTGAGCTTTGTTCATGTCCACTACTAACTCTTCATTATTTAATCGTAGGGTGACCTTTTGACCATAAACATCTATCAAAGCTTTCACTGTATTAAAAAATGGTCTCCCTACAATGAGTGGCACCTTCCTATCTTCCTCTATTTCCATGACTAAAAAGTCCAGAGGGAAAATGAATTTTTCCACTTTCACTAGTAGATCCTCTTTTGCCCCTCTTGGCTTTCTCACTGACCTATCCGTAAGCTGGAGCCTTATTCCCATCTATTTGAGATCACCTAGATTGAGTTTCCTACACATTAAATGTGGCATTAAATTATTACTGGCCTCTAAGTCATATAAGGCATTTCTAACAAAAGTGTCACCAATTTCATAGGGCTGGATCCTCCATTTTTTTTAAATCTTATTTATGATTATTGCACTACAATTTTATGTAAGTTGCACAGTCCCACACCCTTCTAATTTCTTTTTATTAGAAAAAATTTATTTCATGAATTTAGCATAGTTAAGCATGTGAGCTAAAGCTTCAGCAAAAGGTAAATTAATGTGCAATTTCTTGAACATATCTAGAAACCTAGCTAATTACTCATTTTTCTTTTCCTTCCTAGCTATAGTAGGAAATGGCAACCTATTTATGTCTAGATCCTCTATATTGGGTTTCACTATACTTTTACCTTTGTCAATTGTAAGAGCATTTATGTAAACTTATGGAAATATAAACATCTTTATACATTCATAAGAATATAACAATAATTATTTATGTGTATGTGTTCGTGTAATATAGGCATTAATGTATATACATATACATATACATATACATATACATATACATATACATATACATATACATATACATATACATATACATATACATATACATATACATATACATATACATATACATATACATATACATATACATATACATATACATATACATATACATATACATATATGACATTCACAAATCAAGGCCCGATCATGTTTTACAAGCATTTTATAACAAATTATATCTTATTTAAAAGTTCATAAAACTCTAAAGAAGTTTGAAGGAAAATAAGTTAAGTTTCGATAGCAATTTAACATGCATAACTCATACATCGACCAAAATAGAGGATGGGATCATTTTGAATTGATTCCAATCTAGTTAGGTGAGTGCTATTTTGTATGGAAAATTCATTATGAACTTGACTGAATTAAATGGCAATCTAACCGGGTTGATTTCATTTCTAGTAACCCGGCTGAGTTGGTCACCAATCTAGCTAATTTGGATGAAAATCTTAAGTCCATAAAGCCTAACACCCTGCTAAGTCAAAAACAAATCTAGCTAGGTTGAATTACACCCAATATCCTCTAGTCTTGATTGTATATATTTGGCTAAATTGTAATTCAATCAAATTGGGTAGGCTGATTGCCTTCAATCTAAAATGCATGTCACCCGACTAAATTAGATGTAAATTCAGCCAGATTGATTTTAAAAAGCCAAATTATGCAGAATACATTTCTACTACAACCTTGCTATTTTTCACCTAAGTATTTTGGTCAATTTACTCTCTTGATAGTTATTATTTTACTCATTTTATTTCCAAAATATCAAGAATTAAGCCATCATGAACCATAAAAAACGAAGTTATTCCTATTACACTCAACTTGCTGTTTGAGTTGGTTTGTCACCATGCTATCAATTCTCCCTTAAATTTAAAGACCTTAGAAATTAGTTTAGGCTTTAGGTTTTTATAAAATATTCAGATTTATATGTTTACTCTCTATTCAAATTAATTTAATTCCATTTAGATCTATATATTTTCAGTTATGTGTAAAATGAGCTTAGTAGGTCTTAGGGAACTTGTAACAAATTGTATGCTTTTAACCCTATTAATGAAATTCATCCAATCATGCATCCTAGACATGCTTACATATTATTTACCAAGCTTACATAACATTTCCATCTAAATTTTATCCAGCATACACATGCACAAGAAATTGGATATTCCTATACCTCGAATGCTTAAAGTTTCACATAAATCTTTGTTAGTTTCTTTCTCTTTCCTCTTACTGGATTCTCCTTCTAAAACTCATAAATTACCCTTGAAAACATTCATTCTTTATACTTATATCAGCTTATAGAAATTGAAAACAAGAAGGAGATGAAGAAGAAGAGAGTTTACCTTAAATACTCTAACCCCTAAATTACCTTTCTTACCGAATATAAATTACTGAACTAGAAAACAAGAATTAAATGGAGAGGAATAGCAAAAATTCAAGAAAGGACTGTTAGAAAATGGACCTTATACCATTGAATACTTCCTTACTTCTCCTTAATACCCACTTTTTAAGCTTCTTCTAAAATCATTAAGTGGCACTCTCCTATTGGCCCACTTGTGGCTATTAGGAGAAATTCTATTATGCTTTCTTAACTCTTTTTATCTTTTCAATTATCCCCTAAATTTCTTAAGGGTTCCAATTAAATCAATATTTTATGTCTTTTACATACACATGTGGATGCCTAAAGGTCAAAGTACCAAATTACCCCTACCTTTTTCATTAATACCATATATATCTTATTTTTTATTTTGTTGTCCATCTTGTTTATGCTATCTTTTAATTCTCCTAGACCTAGGTTGGTATCTTAAATTTCTACCCCCCTTAAAAGAATTTTTTCCTTAAAATCCATACCTAAATAGAATAATTATGGATATTGAGCTTTTTTAGCTACTTCGGTTCCTAAGTAGCTTCTTTTATACCATAATTTGGTACTTATGCTTTTCATCATATGTAAAATTAGATTAAGCTTATATCTCTTGAATAAGAAACACATGTGACTCATCTGAATGATATCTCCTTAGCATATAAATATGAAAGACATCATGTAGCTTAGATAATTTTCCCAGAAGTGCTAATCTATAAGCCACTAGTCCAATTCTCTCAACATTCTCATAAGTACCAATAAATATAGGGCTGAGTTTTCCCTTTTTCCCATATCACAATACTTTCCTCTAAGGTGACACCTTTAAGAACACTTTATCATTAACTTCATATTAAATGTCTTTTCTTTTCAAATCGGCATATGACTTTTGCTTGTTAATGATCATTTTCAATCTTTTTCATATGACTTATACTTTTTCTTAGTATCTTTTACGATTATCGAATCAATCATCTTGTTCTCCAATCATTTTTTCCAATAGAGGGGAATTATTCATTTTTGGCCATATAGTGCCTCATAAGGTGCCATGCCTCTACTAGTTTGGTGACTGTTATTATAGGTAAATTCTATAAAAGCAAGATACTTATCTTAACTTTTTAAGAAATCCAAAACACAACCTCATAGCTTATCTTTTAATAGTTGTATCACTCTTTTTGATAGTCCATATGTTTGTCGATGAAAGGTTATGCTAAAATAAAGTTGAGTACCCAAGGCTATTTTAAACTTTTCAAAAAATCTGGACGTAAACCTTGGGTGTTGGTCAGAAACTATGGACAATGGCACTCTATGTGATCGAATGATCTCATTAACATATAGTTTAGCCAACTGATCCATTAAGTAATATGGTCATACTAGTATGAAATGAGCTAAATTTGTAAGTCTATCTATAATTACCTATACAACATCATGCTTCCTTGATGTAAGAGGTAGACTTGTAACAAAATCCATATTGATATTATCCCATTTCCATTATGAAATTGGAAGAAGATTCAATAATCCTAAATGGAGTTGATGTTTGACTCTTACCTGTTGACATGTCAAGCACTTGGAAACATATTCTACCATATCCCTCTTCAATTCTGGCCACCAATAAACTTTTTTAAGTAAAGAATGTATTATAGGCTTCACGCAATAATTTCTCCTTCAATTCTTTATTGTTGGGAACACATATTTGGTTATGATAATATACACCTCCATCTTCCTATATCTTATACTCACTCTCTTTACCTTTACAAATAATTCAAATTATTTGCCTTATTTTCTCATCACCCTTGTGGGTATTAATTATAATTTGTCTCAAGATAGGTCATGTCTTTAATTGAGATATCAATGTTTCATCTAGGGTGAACCTCTATTTAAACTACTATAAAGTCAAGGTTGTCACCATCTTTTGACTCAAAGCATTAGCCACCACATTAGCTTTCTCCAAATGGTAATCAACTATACAGTCATAATCTTTAAATAGTTCTAACAACCTATTCTTTGTCAAATTAAGTTCTTTCTAAGTGAGAAAATACTTGAGATTTTTATGATCTGTGTACACCCTACATCTTTCTCCATATAAGTAGTGCTACCATATTTTCAAAGCAAACACCACTATTGCAAGCTCTAAATCATGTGTAAGGTAATTCTGCTCATAAAGCTTTAATTATCTCAATATATAAGTTGAAACTTTACCATCTTGCATTAAAACATAACCCAGACCATTCCTGAAAGCATCACGATATATGGCATATTCTTTGTTTGGAGTTGGTCATGTAAAAATTGGAGCTTTAGTAAGCATTGTCTTTAATTGCTCAAAACTTACTTAGTACTTATTAGTCCATTAATATTTGACACCCTTTTGGAGCGATTTAGTGAGTGGAGAAGCAATAGCTACAAATTCTTTTACAAAGCAGCTATAATAACCGTTAACCCCAAAAATCCTTACTTCGATCACATTTTGAGATTGTTTCTAGTTAATAATGGCCTCAATCTTATTACGATCCACCCTAATATGTTTCAAAGATCCACCCTTATACCTTTTCAGGATACCACATATCCAAGGAAAGGGACTTCTTCAAGCCAAAAGTCACATTTACTTAACTTAGCAAATAATCATTTTTCCTACAGCATTTGTAGCACAATCCTTAAGTGTTCTACATACTCCAATTCATTCTGGGGATAGACCATTACATAATCTATAAATAGTATGAAAAACAGGTTTAAATAGGGTTTAAACACCTTATTCATCAAGTACATAAAATTTGCTAGTGCATTAGTCAATACAAAAGGCATGAATAGAAAGTTATAATGGCCATACTAGGTTATAAAGGCATTTTTTACGAGATCTTCATATCTTACTCAGAGTTGGTAATATCCCAAACATAAATCAGTCTTTAAAAATATGCCTACACCCTTTAATTGATCAAATAAGTCTTTTATTCTTGGTAGGGGATTTTTGTTCTTTACTGTCACTTTATTGAGCTATCGATAATCTATGTATATTCTTAAGGTGTCATCTTTCTTCTTGAGAAACAAGACTAATATGCACTAAGGCAATACACTAGGTCTAACATAATTATTGACTAACAACTTTACTAGCCAAAATTTTAACTCTTTTAATATAGATGGTGCCATTTTATATGATGGTCTGGAAATAAAAGTTATACCGAGTAACACTTTTATTAATAACTCCACTTCTCTCTAAGGTAAAAGACTAGGTAACTCTTTTAGAAATACATCTAGAAATTCTCTAGCCATCGGTACATCAATGAAATGCACTTTTTCCTTAATAGAATTGAAGACCAAGGCTAGAAATGCCTTACAACCTTTCTTAAGTAGTTTGTTTAGCTTGTATAGTCAAAATGACATTTGCTAAAGGTTTGGACTGCATACCTTGCACTAAAGGTTCTTTAGTGGTACTATCTTGTTCCTATAATTCACTATCATTTGATGCTTAGTCTGTCAATCCATGCCTAAAATTACATCAAACTCATGATATGGTAATTCAATTAGATCGGCTATAAATTCCATTCCTTGTACTATAATAGGGCAATTTCTATATATTTTAGTAATATATACACTGTGGCTTAAAGGACTTGTTACACATATGTCATACTCCAGTCGATCCCTTACTAACACTCTTTTGCTCATATCCTTAATGCACATTTATGAGTGTGTAGAACTCAGATCTATTAATATTTGAACATTAATGGTAAGGAGAGAGAAAATACCAGCTATCACTTCTAAGGCATCTTCATTCTCATAGGCCTTCATAGCGTATACCTATACAGGAGCTGTGGTGGCCATGGGTCAATCCATTATCTCTGATACTACTTTAATTAGAGGCCTATATTGACTTAATACATCATATCCTATATAATGATCTCTAGGTGCCTGAGATGTATTGGATGCTCAACTATAACCTTATTAAGTGGCTTTTATTCTTACTTTATTGGATAATTAGCTATAAAATGATTACTACTGCCACATCTAAAATAGGCACCTATCAACAGTCTGCAAGTGCCCTAATACCTCCTAGCATAATAAGACCACTTGGGTAGCGGTCCTCCACTTTGTCATATTGGTGCACCTCTACCTGATCTAGATGTTATAGGTGCCTCTGATGTCTACCCTAAGTAGGAGATTATTAGCAGATTTAGCTAGTTGACTCCCTAGTTTACCACATTAAATCTTTCCCAATGACAAACCTCCTCTAGAAAAATCTTTACTTTGCTCTCTTTCTAATTTTTCCATTTCAGATTTCTCCACTCAAATAACCATTTAAACAAGATGATAATAGTCACTAGCTATAAAGAGGTAGCTCCTACCAAATGGTCTTTAATTCAATCACTTAAACTTTTCTCAAATTGCAGGCATCGAAAAACTTCAGTTAACATCGATTTAATACTTAAACTACTGAACTATATCTTATATTTAGCCAATTAAATTCCCCTTTGCTTTAAATTGAGGAACTGACTTAGCTTTATTTCTTTCTAAGCTTTAATAACATATCTCTATTTGTACTCTTATTTAAAGAATTCCTAAGTGAGAGGGACTGGTAGTTGTGGTTGTTTAAACACCAATTTCCATTAATCATAAGCTACATCTTGAAGTAAAGGAACATTATAAGTAACCCCTTAATCCACATGACATTAGACTTTTTTAAATACTCTTTTGACTTTTTCCAACAAAAATTTTTCCTTATTTAACTCTTCCATGGTGGTACCTAACAACTCTTTCTCCCTAGGCTTTCTAATTACTTTAATAGGGGCTTCAGGTGCAGTCATCTTCTATAAAATTTAGGCCATACCATATAAAATCTTTAACATTGCCTATTTGGAGATAGTAGTTGGTATATCCCCTTAGTTAGTGGTTAAAGACTAAGGATTTGATAGGGCCCATAAATTGCTTTTAGCAATCTCTTCTAATATTTCCTTTGATCCCTTTATGATCTAATATCTAAAAGGAATAGGGACATTTGCATTAAGTCAATATAAGAAACAAGTTATATTCACATACTCCTAGAATTTTATTGGCCAGAAATACCTAAACCATGGATCTAATACCACAAAATGTAATGCCTCCTCTATAAGGTTAACCTTACTAAACAAACCAATATCCCATTGCATAAAAAACATCCATTGAAATATATATACGTTTATATTATATAAAAATTACAGTATACACTACATGCCCATAGCTATATAATTTACATTTACATTATGAGCATAATTACAATGTATAATACTAAGGTTACCCAGTATAATATCATAACCATATCTTTTTCAAAAGGCTAAACACTAATACAAAACATTAATAAGTGTATATACTTTAAGGTACTATAATCCTTGTGTTGACCTTTCTCTTACAAAACTTATCCTTTTGAAGCCTTATTAAAAGTAACTATTTGGATAAAATACTTGTGCTAAGCTATAAGGCTTAATGTAGAAGAGTTAATCATGAACAACAACTTATAATGGTTGTTACCAAGTACACAAGCACATAAATAAATAATCTCCAACAACTAATGGGATAACAGTAAGTAAACGATAATAAGAAACTAAATGAATGATAGAGTGATACTTCTATTATTTTAAATGTAAATTCATTTATAAATATACACATTTATATTATAAAAAACTATTGTATTACTTTACTTATCCTCATAAAAAAAATAAGTCATTTAACATTTTTACTTTCATTCACATATTTATTTAAATGCATGCCTATGTTCTATAGGTATGGATAATGGGTGCTATAAATACTCAAAGGTATTGATCCTATAGATACCCATTGGTATCGATCTTATGGATACCTGAAGGTATAAAACTTATGGACCTAAATGGTGTTATGACTGTGGCAGCTACAAATTTTACTTTATAGGCATGCCTTTCTATCCCCCACCAAGTTCTATACACAAGCATTAAGTCATTTCCCATGTTACTTCATTCATTAAGTTCAATTATCATACTGTACACTTATGGAAATATAAGCATCTTTATGCAATCATAACAATATAACATTAATTATTATATGTGTGTGTTCATGTAATATAGGCATTGATGTGTGTGTGTGTGTGTGTATACATAGTCTCAATGATACATATATATGTATTCATGCTTATTCATATTTAAGTATTTTCCTTATACATTTTTGTACTCTAGTTATACTAATATACATACATGCATAATAATGATATACATAAGTTAGCAAAAGCATAGAGAAGATCATGAGCATACAATTAATTATGTTCAAATTTGATGACATTCACAAATCAATGCTTAATCATGTTTTACATTTATTTTATATTATATTATATCTTATTTAAAAGTTCATAAAACTTTAAATATGTTCGAAGGAAATTAAGTTGAATTTTGGTAGTAATTTAATATGCGCAACTCATACATAGACTATAATAAGGAGGGGATCGGATTGAATTGATTCCAATCTAGTCGAGTGAGTGGTTTAATGTATAGAAAATTCACCATGAATATGACTAAATTAAAAGGTAATCTAGTTGAGTTGATTTCATTCCCAGTAATCTAGCTGAATTGGTTACCAATCTAGCAAAATTGGATGAAAATCCTTAGTCAAAAGTGCATAACACCTAGCTGCTAAAAAGACAATCCAGCTGGGTTAAATTACATCTAATTTCCTTTAATTCAAATTGCATATACTTGGCTAAATTGAAATTCAACCTAGTTAGGTAGGATGCTTGCCTTCAATCCAAAATGCACATCACCCAACTAAATTTGAGGCAAATCCAGCTGAATTGATTGTGAAAACCCAAATTCTACATAATGCATTTTTGTTGCAACCTTGATATTCTCAACCTAAGTGTTTTAACAAACTTACTCTCTTGATTAATCATTATTCTCCTCATCTCATTTCCAAAACATCAAGAATTAAACCATTATGAACCATAAGAAAAAGAATTTATTCCCATTACACTTAACTTGCTATTTGAGCTAATTTGTCACTATGCTAGTAGTTCTCCCTAAAATTTAAGAACCTTAGAAATTAGTTTAGGCTTTAGGTTCTTTATAACATATGTAGATATAATATGTATAGTTTCTTTTCTAATTAATTTCATTCCATTTAGATCCTTATATTTTCTATTATGCATAAAATGAGCTTAGCAGGTCAAAGGGAGCTTGTAACAAAATTTATGCTTTTAAACTTATTCATGAAATTCATCCATTTATATACACACCAAGTATTCTAAATACACTTGTTTGATGCACATAAAACCCCTAAATCTGACCAAGTCCCCAACTACTAAAATACATTGGATTCTATTAAAAATCCCTATAGATAGGCATCTATAATAGATAGTGGCACTGGAAAACAACTATAGATGACTAAAGCAAGCCATCTACAAAGAGATGACCAACTACAAAATTACCATATATAGCCATCTATCCATTACAGACAGTCGTTTTATCATAGAAAATGATGAAATTTTAAAATTTTAAACCTATTTTAAAATCTTTAGGGAAAGAAAAATTAAAATCCATAAAATCATTTTAAAAAATTATAAAAATCAAGGAAAGAACTCAAAGTTTACATCTTTCATTTGAAATACAAATATTTTTCATCATTGGGTAACTTCGATTTAGGCTGCTTTAGTACCCAATGTCTATAGTTGCCCCTAATTTTGGGGAACTTTGTGTACTAGTGTGTAATTAAGCCAAAATTCAGAGTAAAAAGAAAAAAAAAAGATGCACACCTAAGTAAACAAATCTTTGGTTTTTATAAGTAAAGACATATACCATCTAAAGTAGTGAATCTCTTACAGATGCATAGCAAAACAATAAAATATATATTGATTTGATTAGTTTGTGACCTATAAGAAAGTTGAGTTATAACTTGTAAGAAAGTTTTGTTTTTATTAGTAGGAAATTTTGGCTTTACAAGTTGTAAGAAAGTCTGGATGTTACTCATAGGAAAGATAGGTTTTGGTGACTTATAGGAAATTCAAGTTGTCACTCAAAGGAAAATTAAGTTTGGTGACATGTAGAAAAGTCAGGTTATGACTCATAAGAAAGTCCAGGTTTTGTGACTTATAGGAAAAACAGGTTGTTACTCAGGAAAGTTAGATTTGGTGACTTGTAAGAAAGTTTGGTTTATAACTAGTAGAAAAAATGGGTTTTGGTGACTTGTAAGAAAGTATGGTTTGTGACTCATAAGAAAGTTGGGTTGTGTAAAGATCCAATTTTAACCTTAGAAGGAATCATGGAAATTTTTATAGTAATATGGTTTAGTTCAGCATAATTAAATGTTGTTTTACAAGTCAATATATTGAAGATTTATTGACTATTGAGGATTCAATTGGAGTAAAATAATAATTATTAGTTTTATTTAAGAAGGGAAGGTATCTTTGTGTTTAAAACTTAAAGAAAGAAGTGAGTGGGGGCAGTTTTAGAATAAAAGAACTATGGAAGGAGTCATTAGGAACTTTACTTCTCTGCACATACTTCAAGATGATAAATGTAGGAGAGAGAAGATTATTTTAAGAGATTTAAATTGTGTCTTGGTTGGCACTTTGAAGGGAAAAAACTTAGATTTCTTTACTTTACTCTCTTTCTAAAAAGTTACATCCACTTTATCTTTTAAGTCTGAAAATATCTCTTTTCCTAAACAAGAATTTGGCCCCTTTATTCTTTATTGAATATTTCCAGTTCTCTTCTTCCTATATGTGAGTAGATCTTGGGGATAAAGGTTTTTTAAAGGATAGCTAGTAAAGATCAAGGTTAAAAGAAGAAAGTGAAAATAGAGAAGATTTTTGTAAAAGTTTGGAATATATAACAAGTCTGGGAACTTCACTTTTATGTTCATGTTATTTTGAGCTGTTGAATGTAAATTAAAGGTGTATTGGATCGATCTTGAGTTTATGTTATAGTTATAGAAACAAGGTTTAAGATTTAGGCTTTGCATGTAATTGATTTGATGAGAATTTGAAGTTTCATGCTTTGCATGTCATTGTTTTGATGAAAGATAAGGATGCTACTCTTAAAAACATAAAGATATAGTCTAATGAATCTTTGCATTTGATGGTTTTTGAATTTTAATGGTGTTAACAAAAGGACTTTGGGATAAAGGATTAATATGGTTAAGAAGACTCCTAATGAATAGAGAAAAAGAATGTAGCTCCCATTAAAATGACAGATTACTATCTTAAACTTTATCCTTTGTTTATTATAAGAATTGGATCTAACTATGTTATTAATTTGTAATAGAACTTAAGGTATTTAAAAGTAAAAAATGACATATATATTAAGGGATCATTATTGGTAGTTAAGTAAAAATTGAGTGGTGGTTTTATGTAAGATAATTGCTAAACTGTAGAGTTAAGTTTATGAAATTTAGAAAAAAAATTCTTGGTTTTGTTACACTCGTGGCCTTGGTCACGCCCGCAATCAAGTGTGCTGAATGATTTTATTCTTGATTGGTTTTCTTCCTTCACTTGTCAACCTCTTTTGTTACATCCGCGACCCCCATTATGCTCGTGAAAGATCATAAGATTTCACTTAATTGCTGTAATTCCTATTTATTCATGTGCGTGTCAAATAAGTATATTGTTTTAGGTTCTTAGGTAATTTTACATTAGGTTATATCGAAATGAAATAAATAAAAAAATAGATATATATAAATATATATTTTAGGTTCTTAGGTAACTTTACATTAGGTTATATCAAAATGATATATATATATATATATATATATATATATATCATGCTGATATCATATGTTTTTGGTGAATAAAGTGTAGTTATAGCTACAAATAATGGTACAAGTGTATATGTATGATTGTAAATGTGTATATGTGTGTGTGTGTGTGTGTGTTTAGAGAGAGAGAGAGAGAGAGAATTACAATATGAATATTAATGTATAGATGTCAACCTTTGGAACATGAATGATGTGTTATGCTAATTATTCAAATTGGGTTGCAATATCTTGATCTCATATATTTATCATGCTAAATTTATGTGTATGTGATGTTGTATGTTATGTTAGGTTTCAACAACGAAAAACAAAACAAAAATGCAGCGGATAAATGAAACCCACCAGGATCAATGCGATCCAATTAACTTAATAAAGAGAAAGTAATAATTACTAACTTCTTTTAGCAAAAAAAAAAATATCTTGTAGGTGTTACCTTATATAAAATGAACACCCTCTATTGGTATCCACACTTAAACACAACGAACGAATTCGTCCGGGATGCTAGCTCCCATCCTTGGTGACTAGGGTAAAAGAGAACATTGATTTTCTCCTTTTCACTCTCTTAATGATGACGGCTGACACACCTTTTAGTATGTACTTCTTAGGGTTTTCTTAAACCATATATATATAGGTGACCTAACCCTAGTTAAGAGAGAGCGAATTTCAAGCCTACATTTCTTATTAAAAAAATAAATACTTTATTTCTTATTTAAAATAAGAATTATAATATTAATATTAATTAATATTTATTTATTTTGAATTTTAAATTGTCACAAAAAAAAACCTCGAAATGCCGGAATGAACCCTTAGTCCATTCATCATATTCTATATGTTCAACCCAATTGGTTCATATTATATTGGTCATGGGCCTTAATCCCATCACGGGCCCACAAGTCATAAGTGGCTTCTAGCAAGACATTATGACTACCCAAATAATATCAATATCGATAATTCGATTTTAACTGAATAGAACATGTTATAATCCTTTTACCACATGATATCTTTTTTGAACATAAGTTATACTCTATGTCAAATTTATATAGTTCAAACATATAATTTCTCAATCACTAAGCAAACTAATAATATCAAATGACATTGATTGCTCCATCAATGCATTTGAGCATTGCCATACAAATAATTTCTCAGTCTTACTTATTGAGGGGACCAATAGATATCTCTCTCATAAAATAGGGACAAATTCCATCTTGATTATTCACTATCCTCTACATGATTCTCATCATGTCTAATCATAACCTTGATTATTATCCGATTAAAGATAATGTTTAATTATGTCAAAATATAATTTTTCTCATGTAGGATACTATGATAATCTCAGGTTTAAGGATCGATAACAAAACTATTATGGGATCACTAATGACATTAATCCACATAGTATCTCATATCGGGTCTATCCAATACTCTGTTCCCCAAGAAGTACCCATAAGTTTGATTTATATCACCTTATATAATCATCCCATGATTATCAATCAAACTCGTACTAGTTTTTATTTATCATTATTCCTTTAATGATAAATAACTAAGGATAGTCAAACTAACATTAAATTGTTATTTACAAACATCATTATATTGTAACATGCCAAAAATATAATAACATGAAGAAAACCTAATCTTATAAAATGAAATGTGACATTACATAAAAAAAATAAAATATATGGCCAATGGCATAACCACTATTAATCTCCCACTTGCACTAGGCCTAATTACATAAGTGTTTAATACCCATAGACCTAGTATGATTATAATGTTTGGCATATGGAATAGCCTTTGGAAGTGGATCAGTAATGTTGTCATCTGTTGGTACTCTGCATATTTTGACATCTCCTATTTCAATAATTTCACAAATGAGATGGAAGCGCCTAAGTATTTGTTTGGATCTTTGATGGGATCTAGGTTCCTTAGCCTATGCTGTATCATTATTATCACAATAAAGCTCTATAGGTTTGTGATACTAGGAACTACTTCTGGTTCAATAATAAATTTCTTGATCCATACTACTTTTTTAGCTGCATCTGATACTGTTATATACTCACCTTCTATTGTCGAATTAGTGACAATGCTTTTTTTAGAACTATTCAAGCTAATAACACCTCTATTTAATAAAAACTCATATCCAGACTGCAATCTATAGTCATCTTTGTCAGATTGGAAGCTTACATATGTGATACAATTTACTACTAGCTCATCTTCCAATCCTCCATACACTGAGAATGCATGCTCAGTTCTTCTTAAGCACTTAAGCATATTCTTAACAGTTATCCAATGACTTTCATCATGATCTGACTAGTATCTGCTTGTCATGCTCAATACATATGAAATGTCTGGTCTAGTATATAACATGGCACATATGATAGATCCTATAGCCTAGGTATAAGGAATCAAACACATATGATAGATCCTATAGCCTAGGTATAAGGAATCATACTCATACGGTCTCGCTCATTAGATGTCAAAGGATATTGAGTCTTGCTAAAAGTAATGCCATGAGACATTGGAAAAAATCCTCTTTTAGAATTTTGTCATATTGAACCTATTCTGTACCTTTTAGGTATATCCATATAGATCTTAATCCTAGGGATATAAGTAACTTTACCTAGATCTTTCATTGAAAAAGGATTTCCTAACCAATCTTTGGTTTTTTACAATGTAGGGATATCATTCCCAATGAGTAATATGTCATTGACATACAAGATGAGAAACATTACTGCACTCCCACTAACCTTTTTGTACACACAAGGTTCATCTTCATTTTTTATGAATCCAAACTCTTTGACTGTTTCATCAAAATAAAGATTCCAACTTTGAGAAGTTTGCTTTAATCCATAAATGGATCTTTGCAGCTTGCGTACCTTTTTGGAATTCTCTAGATGAACAAAACCTTAAGGTTGTGTTATATACACATCTTCAAGTAAGTTTCCTTTAAGAAACATTATTTTGACATACATTTTCCATATCTCATAGTCATAATATGTAGCAATGGCAATTATAATTCATATTGATTTAAGCATTATAATGAGTGAAAAGGTTTCATCATAGTCATTACCATGAGTTTGTTGAAACCTTTTACAACAAGTCTTGCCTTAAAGGTATGTACTTTCCCATTCATGTCAGCTTTTTTCTTGAAAACCCATTTGTACCAAATAGTTTTAATTCCTTTAGGTTGATCAATCAGATTCTAAACTAGATTGTCATACATAGATTGTATTTCAGATTTCATGGCCTCTAGTCATTTTTTAGAGTCTGGATTGACAGAATATATTGATAGGTAGTATGCTCCTTTTGATCCATAAGCATTACTTCATAACTAACTATCACGAGAAATCCATATCTATTAGGTTGATGTTGTGCCCTATTAGATCTGTGTAATTCTTCTGTAACTTGTACAGGTTCCACAACTATTTATGAAAATTGTTGAGTTTCCATCGATTGTCCTATACCACATTGTGGTTCTCGAACTTCTTCGAATTCTATTTTACTCCCATTGGTTCTTTTAGAAATAAATTCTTTCTCTAGAAAGATACCATCTCGAGCAACATACACTTTATTCTTATAGGGATTATAGAAATAATATCCTTTAGTTTCTTTAAGATATCCTATAAAAAGATATTTACTAGATTTTAGTGCTAATTTATCTAAGACTTGTCATTTGACATAAACCTCAAAGCCCTAAATCTTTAGAAAAGATAGACTAGGAGGTCTTATAGTCCATATCTCATATGGTGTCTTTTCAACTGCTTTAGATGGAACTCGATTCAAAGTGAATTTAGTTGTTTGTAATGCATAGGCCCAAAAGGATAAAGGAAGATCTTTTGACTTATCATTGATCGAACCATATCTAATAAAGTTTAATTCCTCCTTTAAGAAACACCATTCAACTGTGGCATCCCTGATGGAGTTAATTATGAAATAATTCCACAATTTCTTAGATGATCATCAAACTCTTGACTCAAGTATTCACCACCCTGATCAGATCGAAGTGCTTTAATAGTTTTACCAAGTTGATTTTGAACTTCATTTTGAAACATTCTAAATATTTCAAATGATTCATTTTTATGTTTCATTAGATAGAGACATAGCCATATCTACTGAAATCATCAGTGAAAGTAAAGAAGTATTGAAATCCTCCCCTAACATTTATGCTTAATGGGCCACATACATCAGTATGTATAAGGCCTAATAAATCAATGGCCCTTTACTATGTCTAGTGAAGGGATATTTTTTCATCTTGCCTAATAAACAAGATTCGTAATTTTCAAATGATTCCAAAAGTCCATCTTGATGGAGTTTTGATATACGTTTCCCATTTATGTGATCAAGGCAATAATGCCATAAATATATTTTATTCAAATCATTAGGTTTAGATTTCTTTGTAGTTATGTTATAAATATCTTGATTGTTGAATTTTTCTAGATTTATGAGATAAAAGCCATTATATGAATCAACAATACAATAAAGAATATCATCATAATAAATATAACATTTCTTATTCTTAAATAGAAAAGAAAAACCTTCATCATCCAAATAAGAATTTGAAATACTATTCCTACTTAAAGTATGAACATAAAAGTAATTGTTCAAAATTAACAAAAGCCCATTGGGTAAAGTCAATTCATAAGTCCTTATAGCTAAAGCTGCAACTTTTGCTCCATTTCTAATTCATAGGTCAACTTTACCCTTTTTTAGTTGTCTACTCATTTTTGAGTCCCTGTACATTTTTACAAATATGAGATCCACATCCAGTATCTAATATCAAAGAAGTAGAAGTAGATAAATTAATTTCTATAACATAAGTACCTAAAGATGTAGTCTCACTACTCTTCTTCTTCTTTAATTCTTCCAAGTAGAGCTTGCAATTCCTCTTCCAATGGCCAGGTTCATTGCAATGGAAGTAAACTCACTCCTTTGGAGTTTTTGCCATGGGTTTGGGTCCAGCTTGTGCCTTAGGCTGACCAATAACTTTTTCCTTAGCCTTAGTCTTAGCCCTACCTTTATTTTTCATCCCATTTCCCTTATTAACCATAAGAAAATGATTTCACCCTTTTTTAATGCTTTCCTCGATTGTTTTAAGCATTGTATATAGCTCAACAATGGATTTCTCCATATTATTCATATTATAGTTCATAAAAAACTTGTTATAACTATTCAGCAATGAATTAAGGATCAAATCCTTGGCCAGTTCTAGAGTGTTGGGAAATCCAATCCTTTTAAGGTGATCAATGTAGCCTTTCATTTTCAGAACATGAGAGCTCAACGATGCACCTTCAGCTATTTTACAAGAATGCTAAGCTTTGGTAGTCTCATACCTGTCTTGCCTCGCTTCTTGTTGAAATGTCTACTTGAGATGATTGCTCAACTCATAAGCCTCCAAATTCTCTAAATCCTTCTAAAGTTTTGGGCACAGTGTGGCTAACATAAGACATTCCACATCAACCGAATCATCAGCATGTTTTTTTTTGTTTTTCTTTCGCTGCCCTTTGGGTATTAGCAGGTGGGATAAAAAGGAATAGTGTCATCGAGCACATATAGTTTCCTTTCTTGCTTGAGAACAATTCTCAAGTTCCTAAACTAGTTAAGGAAGTTAATGCCATCTTTTCTTAGCTTGTCCTTCTCAAGGACTGATAGCAGTAATAGTGTGGAAGTGCTATTTGAACCCATTGATCTATAAATATGCAAAGTAAATATTAAAATTGGTACCAATTTCATTTTAGGGTATTTCTTAAACAAAACTCACACTAAAATATTCACCCTCAATATTAATTACAACAATTGTAACAATTTTAGTGGGCTGAGATCTATATTTCAATTAATTCTAAGTCAACTTTGGCATGACACTTAAAATCAAGTTATTTAGGTAGATAACTCCTTACCAATTACATTTTATGTAACTTTATTAGATTTTGACATCATATGTCCGGCATGTTATAATCCCATGTAATGCCTTAGGCCCAAAACCATTTTGATAGACTAATTAAGTCTAGCCACTTTTTAATATATAGGTAACACCATTACCCATTTTGCCTTACTATGATAACCTACCGTAGTTCGCTTTGGCTTAACCTACATGCATTTTTGCGCTCTTAGTCATGACAAGTGTTATATTTATGGGTGGCATATGACATAAAATTATGTTGAGGGATTTTTAATTTTTAATTTATAATTTTTATTTATTTACTTATCATGTATCATCCCATACATGGCATCTCATACACATTTATAATCATTCATCTTATCACATACCAATATAATATGCATAATATATAAAATTTTATCATAGCATGGCCAAAACTGTATAATCTTTATAAGCCAATATGAAGATCAAAAGTCAATCATAGGTGGAATTACATAAACTTGTCTTGATCAAAGCTCCCACTTTGCACCTATATCATTATTGAATTAGATTGATCCCCTTCATAGTCTTTATGAAATTGCTTCATTTTATTACAATAATGAAATAAACTATTCTACTAAAAGTATTAGTAAAATAAAATTACAACAAAAGAATGACACATAGGTCGTATTTAAAATTACAAACCCATAAAATGAATGAATAAAATAAATAAAATGAACACCATCATAGGGGTCTCAATTGGCCATGCTATACTCCATGTAAAGATATCATACATATATAAAGTAAAATCAAGTTATCTCATGTCATGCTTAATAGATCACATAAGATTGATGTATTAAAATTGGCAAATAATAGGAATAACAATATTTTGTGCACTATGATTAGATAACATGGCAGTCCCACTAGCCGGTTAATAGGCGGGGTTAAGGGGCGGTGCACCTTAAGAGGTTCCAAAGGGGTAGCACCCCTCAAAGCTTGGAGGCAATGTTAATCTCTTTAACAATTTTTTACCCTAAAACCCTATTATTTACCCATGAAAATTGATTCTGCCAATCACCTTAGCAACTATTTAATCATATTAAACACACCACCATAATCTCATGATAATTCGTTTAATCATATTAAAATGGAATTAACCTATACATGTTAATCATATTAACATCTATAAATTTTATAGCTAATGAACATAATATTATAACTATCAAATAATCAATTATGTTCATATCTCATATAAACATATTGATTTTGTTCATATCACATATAAATAGAATTATTCCATTCATATCACATATAAGCAAAATTATTTTTTTCATATCATGTACAAATAGAATTATTTCATTCATATCACATACAAACAAAATGATAAAAATCTATCAAAATAGTAATTGATTCATCATGTATCGATGTACATACTGCTTATATCACATATAACATATTTTATATACATCACATACATATAAAACATGATAATCAAATCAATTGAATTTGCAAGTGGCTCTAATACCACTACTGGGTTTCGATAAGGAAAAACAAAACAAAAATTCAGTGGGTAAATGAAACCCACTAGGATCCATACGAACCAATTAACTTAATGAAGAGAAAGTAATGATTACTAACCTCTTTTAGCATAAAAAAGCCTTGTAGGTGCTGCCCCAAATGAAATAAACACCTTCTATAGGTATCAACAATTGAACACAACAAACAAATTCATCCGAGGTGTTAGCTCCCTTCTTTGGCAACTAAGGTAATAGAGAAAAATGATTTTCTCTTTTTCACTCTCTCAAGGATGATGGCTCATACCTTTTAGTATGTTGTCTTAGGGTTTTTTTAAACTATATATATATATATATATAACCCTAATTGAGAGAGAGAATTTTGGACCCACATTTCTTATTAAAATAAGAAAAACTTTATTTTTTATTTAAAATAAGAATTATAATATTAATCGTAATTAATATTTATTTTATTTATTTATTTCAAATTTTAATTTGTCACAAAATAAAATTCAAAATGCCTGAATTAACCTTTAGTCCATTCATTACATTCTATTTGTGCCTGCGAAGGACTAAGGATCACTTCTTGTGTATGGTGGTCAAGAAGAGCTCGTCATACAAGGTTATACCGCTATTTTTCAGACTAGCACTCAGGACTTAAGATCGCAATCTGTTTTTTTTTTGTTTTGAATGGTGGTGCTGTCAGCTGGAAAAGCTAAAACCAAGAGACCGTTGCCTACTCAACTACAGAATCTGAGTATATTGTAGTTACTGAGGTTGCAAAGGAGGCTGTTTGGATTAGAAATTTCATTTCTAGATTAGGAGTGGTCCCAAGCATCCTAGATCCATTAGAAATTTTTTGTGACAATAACAGGGCCATCGCACAGGCCGAGGAGCCCCGGTCAGACCAAAAATCAAAATACATACTCAGGAGTTACCATCTGATAAGAGAGATCATTGATCATGGGGACATCAAGATTAGCAAGATAGCAAGTGAAAATAATATAACAGATCCTTTGATGAAACAGTTGCATCCAAATCTGTATAAAGCTCATTTGGGAGCGTTCGGTATTAAGGCTATGCCCAATTGGGACTAGTGCTAGTGGGAGATTGTTAGTGTAAGCCCTAGCCCCAATGCATTGTTATAAAAACACTTAAGTTAATAAATGAGGCATTTGTTTTATCTATTGTATTCTCATGCATATCAATTGATAGAACTATCCAAGAATGTTGTTTCAATTTAAGTTATCATGTATGAGGCACATGGTTATAAGACCTTGAAATAATAGAGACTTCATCCTAAATATCCCTTGTCAGTCATTGTTATGGGAATAACAAATGAATTAAGATTAGTATGCTCTCTCTGATAAGATGAGTTTTGTCTTACAGATATTAAGGACAAGAGTGTCAATCAGAGATCATAGGTACATGTCTAAAACATAGTATCTGGATTCGATCCATTAATGAGAACATTACATGGTACAAGTCATAAGTGTTTCTCATGTGCAAGTTTTGCATCAGAGTTCTTAGACCTAAAATCTTTATGAAACTCTTTATGAATTACTGTGTACTTTGACATACACCTAACGTACTCATAACAGGGTGACAAGTATGGGTATGCTTGGGTATGCACTAATTCATATTAGAGAGCATGAGAGAAGTGAAGGGATTACCCTTCTCAATAAGAGAGAAAATATCATTAGCCACTTGATCAGTGAACTGAGAAGTGTATGGCCATACTGACATGAAATAATGAGTAATCGTTATTTATCTGAGAGTTTAGTGTCACTGGAATATCAAGAAAGGAATTAGTATATATAAGGATGGCTAGTTCCATGCCTTATATTAATTCTGATATTTATGGGTAAGGGACTATACAAAATTGCATTAGGTCACTAAATGCCATTTGCATTTTTATTTTAATTTGGAATGCTATAATATCTTGCTAGAGAATATATATAGCCTTTGAATTAATTCATTAATTCATTGCCAATATTAAATGGTTCTATAGGATCTCACACAAAGCATTGGGCTTAAAATATTTAAATAATGTATTGGCATTAATTTGGACTTTTATTTAAAGTCAAATTAATGTGAATAATGGGTATTAAAATTGCTAAATGGACTTTGGCCCATGAAGAGTGAAAAACATGGCAAAAGGAATGATAAATTGATTATTTATTCATCTGTAGATATTTGATTATTTATCTTTAGATAATTAAGTTAATTAAATTTAAATTCCTATATATCTTTAAATCAAGATATACCACTTAATTAGGAATTGTTGGAGGCTGAAATTACTACCCAAATGCTAGTGAATTTTGGCACACACAAAACCCTAAGCTAAGTGATATATATAGATAAGAAGTAACTTTGCCAGTTAGGTTTGTTCTCTCTCTAAGCTGCCATTCTTAAGGGGAAAAGACTCTTCCTTCTTCTCTTGGATTTTGGGTAGCCATTGGTGAACTTTAGACAGAACAAGATCAGGTCTTGTGTCTTTACTTTAATACCCATTGCCAAATACACAAAGATTAGAGCTAACACTCTAGGTTTTAAGCAATCCTTGCTAGTGTGTGTGTGAGCATAGAGATGAGTGAAGTAAAGGAAGCTCTTTTGGCATTAGTGAGCAAGATCTAAGGCGTATAAGTCCATCTTATTTGCTGGTCATCTTCAAAATCAAGTTTTGAAGTGCATCTAAATTTGTAAGTTTTAAAAACCCTAAAATTGCTTGTTTCGATTCTTTATTGTATATTGTGTGGCATGTATGATCCAAATTTTTAATTTTTTCGCTGCATGATCATCATGTATATGCCATGTCATATCCCTTCAAATAACATGTACAAATAGCTAAACATTGGCATAATAAATATCAAAATAATATAGTGTTGAAATTAATGAATGTTAGTTTTGCATGATTAATTAATGATGTTTCACATCGGTTTAGCTTAGATTAAGACTAAATAGGATCAAAGGTTAAAGAACAACAAAGTTAAATTGTGATGTTAATCTTAACGGTTATTGTTCATAGTAGGCCATTGATTGCTAGGTATTTTGTATGGAGAAGAAGTATTTTTTTCCACTTTGTTGATTGGTTTTTTTATTCATTAGTAAGTTTATGTATTGGAGCTTGTGCTTTTGTATTTAATTCTCAGTATTTGTCCATGTGTAATGTTATTTTATTTAGTTAGGTAGAAAGCAGATAAAAAGGCTGGAGAATACTATCATTTGCCTTTTATTTTATTTTTTTGTTTATTCAAGTTTCTAATTGATATCGCTTCCCTGATATTTTATTTTCGTGTTTGTTTAAGTTTTTAATCGATCCTCTATTTGGATGCTAAAAATTGCAAGAAAATAAAGATATTTTAGTATTAATGATTAGATTGTGCTTAGCAATCAATTTTTAAGTTCTTATTTGGACTTCTGCTTTAAATTATAAAAGGGATTCAGTTAATTCCATATACAATGATTTAAATAGTGTATGTTACTTTATTCAGGATCCCTTGAAACCATGAGAAATATTATAAGTTGATAATAAAAAGTATTGTTAGAATTATGGATTTTGTCATTTTATTAGGATCCAATACTTTATGTGTGCCATTTGAGGATGCAACAATTGAGTATGATATAGACATGAAAAAACTTTAAGACACAGCTTTTAACATGCTTAACTAGGTATTAAGATGAGTAACCATCAAAACTGGCTAAAATTATGTTCTTAAATTTAAATTTATTTTGGAACTATAGGTTAATGCATCACTTGCTATTTGTTATTCACAAATCAACAAATCCACACATTGGTAAGTGATATTTGTTTCATTAAGTTGCCAACGCAAATTAATATTTGTTTCATATAACTTAAGTGTTAGCAAGGAAAATATCCTAGCCAAAATTAGCAAGGATGTAAGTGGGGAAGTGAGATCCAGGATTTAAACTCATGTTTTGCAAATCGGGTTTCTTGGTTTCCTATTATCTTCTCATGTGCATGGCCACATGTGTGTTTCTCATTGGAAACACACAGCCACGCATGTGGTTCTCTTTGGAAACACATGGCCACTCACCTATTTCTCTTTCATGTACGTGGCCATGCGAGGTTTCTCCTTTCCCTGCACACAGCCATGCATGTTTTACTTCTTCCCTATGCGTGACCACATATGGTTTCCTTCTTCCTCATGCATGGCCACGTGAAGCTTTCCTTTTTTCCACCCATGGCCACATAAAGTTCTCCTTATTCCCACCCATGGCCACGCATTCTTTGTTCATAAAACCCATGGCCACATGTGTGTTTCCTCTTGGAAAACACGGCCACGTGTGTGTTTCCTCTTGGAAACACATGGCCACGTGTGTGACATAACTAACAGATCTATCTGTACTATTTTGCTTATAGGTTGAGGTAGAGAACTCTAAATTGAGTGATTCTTTTTGTGTCTGAAAATAGACTTCGATACCTACATTTCGTATGAAGAAACCCAATTTTAAATCTCTCTAAATAGGCCTTATTTAATCATGAATTTATGAATAGTTTATTGCCCAATCACTAGGAGCAGACCTCAGTATTTTCTAAATATATGGAAATATATTTATGATATCAAGATGATTTTTAATTTTTTAAAAACTAGAAACATAATGGAACAAGTTTGTACAAGACCATTTTTGCTGAAAATGCCTTTTGATATGTCAAAAGCCGCTCACAAGTAGAACTCAAAAAACTGCCTATGACTACTCACGACTTGTGGCACTTCCCTACTTCACCCAAACATGATTTTTAAGCCCTTTAGTGTCACTAAAGTTGGTCTAAACCCTTTTAAGAAATTTTAAAGTAATTTAAGCATAAAATAAGGATTTGTTGTAACACTAAATATGATTAAATGAAATGATATATGAGAATACAGTTAGTAAATGAGCACCAACATTAGAATACATGAAAATGTTTACTTGTATTTTATGGTATGATAATGATGATATGAATTGACTTTGCCTAAAATTACTGGTATGATAATGATGATATGAATTGAATTTGCCTAAAATTACTGCATATTGATATTCCTCTACAATAACATGAGAATACTATGATATAACCTAGTGATAATAAGAGTATAGTCGCAAGGTTGCATGCTCAAGTTAAAAGAAATGGGACATCATAATTATGTTTAATCATGAAATCGAAGAAGCTAGAATGCCCTCAAGGTCATAAGAAGAATTAATGATTAGCATTGATGTATATGAACCTACTCGCCTGTTTGCTCATACCTATACTATATTATGTTTAACTCATTCCTGTTAGTAGGGTGCTAACGACTAAGATGATATACTCACACACAACTTAGCTAAGTATAAAATGCTACCAGATGAAAAGTACAAGTAAGATGATTGAAGTATATATATATATATATATCTAAAAATGTTAAGATGTATAACTTATTTTCTACAATCTGACAGACCCTAAAAGAGAATCAAATGATTGAATATGAACATGTATTGACCTTAAGCTATAAGAGAACTCATTTATTTTAGTATATGGACCATAAATGTTTGAGTGTTGTTATATATATGTATGTCGCAATGTGAATAATTATGAGAATAGGGAATTATTCATGGCAAGCAGTAACAAGGTACGTCGTTGAAAACTATCCATGAGGTATGTAAGTACTATATTTTGTATAGTTGATATAAGTTATGAAAGCATGTATTTTCATGATTTAGGCTGCACATATATGTATATGTACATGTGGGCATGTGCAATACTAGTTATGAAAGATTACATATTATTATTTATCTAAACCTGAAACCATCACGATATGAATGAAAGAAAGTGATGCACTATGTGATCATATGATAGCCTACCTGTGTACGGAAGCCTAGAGCTCAATGTTTTGAAGCAGGATGAGAATAACAAGCACTCTTATATGAATGATGGCATTAAGTAAATATTTGATGAAAAGAATGATATGCATTCTTTTATGAAAAGTGGCTTTAATCCAAATGATGTGTTAAGAAAAGAAGAATATGTTAAATTAAGAGATGTCTTAAAAAGTTAAACTTGCGGGTCTTAGTTCAGTTGTGGATTAGATAGGCATGCTTAGAGGGTTACAGTCACAGCTGCCATAGTTGACCCCATTTGGGTCTTGTTCCTTAATGGAACCATTGTTTGACCCCATTTGGGTCCATAGTTTGTTCCTTGCTGGAACCATTGCTTGACCTTGTTTGGGTCCATTGTTTGATATCTCTGTATATCCATAGTTTGATACCTTCGGGTATCCATTGCTCCCGTTATCCACCCTTTGAACTAGTACTTAGGCAGTCTATTAAAGATGATAAAATATACACAAGATAAAGTAAAACATGCATCGATTGCTCTAGTTATGTGATGTAAGCATGAGGAATGACCTATTATTTGATTGTCTAAAATTATTTTGACTATAAACTATTTTATAAAAATGAAATGTTATACTTTATGATACATGATTGAAATGTCACACTTCAATTAAAGAAGATTCTTGTATGAGTATCGGTAGGAGATGGTTCCCGATGGGATTCCACAGATGTTATATGAACTATAGCATGTGCATTAAGTTTCATGTACCCTATTTATAAAATGCATACATGTGACATTGAGACTTCGTCTTATAATCTTGATATGTAATGCTTGTTCTTTATGATCACCTGCCACCCTATTAGTGTATTTATTACATATAAATGTTTACACACATGTAGACAAAATGATGACATTCATTTAACCAAGTGCAACGCATGACATAGAATGATGATTGTAAGAGAATCGAATTACCATGCTAAGATCACATGAGGGGTTTAAAGTTTGTGAATCTCATATGAGAATTGTATGATATATTATGAAGTAGTTATGCTTACCAGGACTACTTGTAGATGTTATATGACTTAAGTACATTCTTATCTTATGAAGTAATGTCGAATGCCTATCTTAGGTGAACAATGTGATTTAATGTAATAAGTGGAAATCTTATATCATTAATAACTATGATGTCTAACCTATTGATTAAAAGGGTTATAAAATGCATGATTTATACTAAGGTAGTAAGGAGAAAAGGGTAAGATGATGGCGATATATATATGATGAATGGCTAAGCAATTTAGGAAGGGTGACGAGTTTCATAACGCGATAAATTATTCTAAGCATGATACCCATTAGTAAGGTCAAATACTCTCCTAAGAATGTTATTTATGAAATGAAAAATATAACAGACTCATATGTTATCCTATGTGATTGTGAAAGTTTTACACATGAATGTGATGAATTAATGAAAGAGGTTATATTTAGATGTATAGAGTTTTATTACCCACTAAGCTTTATAGCTTAGCACGGGTTTGTTATCCGTGCAGGTTTCCAAGATAAGTTCTAGAGGATCAGGCAAGATGCAGTTTCCTTAAAGGATTTCAAGATACTTGAAGGCCATTTATGTTATTATTATTTATCGATAAGCTAATGTATTTATTTGTGGCATGTAAATATGGCTTGTACTATAATTATTATTATTATTTATGCTTGATCTCTATTATGTATGATGATGATTGATGATTACCCATGGTTAAGGAATTAGGGTGTTACATCCTACGCACTACTTGTTATATTTTACCATGTATGTATTTAGTAACTTGAAGGAGAAAGAAAAAATAAAAGAAATCATGAAGCAAATAATGTGCAAGTATTTAGTGTATATTGTGCGTGTACTTATTGTATATTATGTGTGTACTAGGTGTATACTATGAGTATACTTATTGTAGACTATGTACTATGCGTGTACTTATTGCATTCTATGTGTGTACTAGGCGTATATTAAGTGTATACTAGATATACATTTTGTGTGTATTATTGGTTTTAAGTTTAACCAAATTAAATTCTTTTATAAATGAAGTTAAAATTTTAAACAACATCAACACCAATGATTCTTATTAATCCTTATATTTGTTTAGTTATTTATCTTTCCTATTTTTTAGTGATTTTTATTACCAATTAAACCATTTTATGTCATAAGTATGATTGGTGTTGAAGATGTTATAACTATTTTCCACTGAATCAAACTATCAAACTACTGTGTTTTGTTTAGTTAGATTTTGTGGTGGGTTTAACCTTTTGCTTAAGTAGCCTCATATTTTTACCAAAATACTCATAAATTCCAGTTATTTTGATCTTGAGAAGATTGAGACAAGGAAGAGATGGAGCATTATAGTATTTGAGGGACCATCCTCATGTTCATGAAGAAACAGAGAGGGTTTGCTGATTAATGTTCTGGCACTACTTCTAGGCATTCTTGATAGATCCTATAAAATATTTTTCTTAAAAGTCATTTAACAATTTACTATCTTAAATGGAATAGTAGTAGAAATTACTTCTACCAATAAGTTGCAAATTGTTTTTTTTAATTATTATTATCAAGTTATTTCATTTTCTTTTAAATTTGAATTGTAACGGGGCAGATTGATGATGGAAAAAGGAATGGGAAATAATGTTTCTATTTATTATATGAATTCATTGTTAGCTATTGAAGATGAAAGTGTATAAAGAGATCTAATTTAAGGTTGAAGCGAAAAGAATGATGATTTTGCTCTCTCCATGTATCAGCTACCAAACTAGAAGGAGCCAGGATCAACCTGATGTTTTGAGCTTTTAAAGTCTAAGATCATTAGGTGTTTGGTTTTGTATTCTGACCAAGAATATTATTAAGAATTGCATTCAAGTGAATGGAAAGTCTGAGATTAAAATTTATATTAACAACAGCAATGTGTTTTAGAAAATTTTTTTATATTAGATTTATAGTTTTTCATATATCAGATCTGTAGTTTTATATGAAATTATGCAAAGTGAAAAAAAAAAACCTTAGCAGATTGTGAATTTATCATGTTCATATAAGTTAGGCAGCTAATCACAAGTGAATCATTTTCCATGGAAATAACTTTTAGAGTCATACATACATGAGTCGCAATTAGTGACTAAGAATTTAAAAATACCTAATTTCTTCTAAAAATTGGACTCCCAAAAATAATCAGTCTATTGGGAAAAAAATAAAAATTAAATTTTAAAAAGCTTATTTAACAACCGAGCCTAAGTACATATGTAAACATGATATAGTCATAGCTGATAAGAAATGATGAAGCTTCTTACTCTAACTTCTTGAGATTGTAGCAACCAAATGCAGCTTCATACAATGCATCTGCCTTATGCTCATGCCAATCGAAGTGCTTGAGTGTAGCTTTTTCATCGACCTACACATTAAACCAAGATATTAATTCTTAAACTGAGATTAAGAATTAAACCAAGATATGGAAGTTTTACCAAATAAGATAACTCATCATCCAACCATTTAACAAAAGGTACAACATCTTTATCTCTGTAAATGCAATAGTTTCAACTTCTTTGATAAAAAATCAGATAAAATCACCTCGAGTTTCTACAACTATTTTTACATGTACAAAAAAAAAATTTAAAACTTTAAATTACCTTGAAAACTAAACACAATAATCTAAATTCCAACAAAGCCACCTATTTTAGATAGAATAAAAATGCCTGCAATGCTTGTTGTAGCTGTAACACCCTTACCCCTGTACTTAGCTATAACACTGTGATTAATATAATCAAGCATGCTTATCAACATTTCATCCGGTAATCCACTAAACAGACATCCAAAAGTTAACTATTAGAAGCTTCACTTACAGGTGCAACTTACTAACATCAAATATTACATATACAAAGCATCTGTAGTAAATACAAAATTCCAACATATTTAGAGTTTCCACAACTACAAATCATAAGGACAAAAAGAAGACTCTAATATCAATCTTCTAAGACTTGTGTTGGCCAACCTGCTGCAGATAATAGACCTGGAAGAAAGTCCTGTTCTCCCAACCTACCGGATAAACAAAAATCCGTGCTAAGCTATAAAGCTTAGTGGGGAATACTATAAATGATAACGACTACTCACAGTGGTCGTCAACAAGCATACATTGTAAACTATAAAGTATAACTTATACTCAACAATCTAACCATATAAGCATAATTGTCCTTAAATCTTGCGATTCATCCATTGATTATTTTACCACTGTTTATACTTAGTCATTCCTTCCCACTTTTTCATATAAGATAGGAATATAAGCATATACATATTCACATATGAGCTATGATCAACATTCACATATAAATAATCGCAAGTAAAAACAAGGCATTAGTACTATGAAAGTTCATCATTTATCAATCAAGAAATATATTCGAATTACTTATTGTACCATTGCATACATAGAATTTCTAGCTCGCTTTTTATATCCAATACCATTTTCATGTGAACTTAATCTCTTGTAAATCTATAATATGCTTTATGTGTATGCACAAGACAATATACATCATTTCTTAATCAAGAGCAAGAACGAGTAAATATAGGGAAAACATATAACTCAACTGTATTAATTTGAAAAGCAATCACCAACATGAATACCCATTCATAAACTCTTATATTCATTTGCTTTAGAGAACATACTATCTCTAATATAGTTCATAATTAGATATTAGTGATGCACTAGTTCATTTATATAACTCTGTATGTACTATTTCTATATGCAATAATCATGCATAAGTGTATATTGCAACATCTTTAAATATCATAATTTCCATATGTGCTGAAAAGGAATTTCACATATAAATTAGATTATGAAATCGATTAATGAATTGTTATGCTTCATAAAGCTTTAAATTAAACATCAAACTATTCTTAACTTTGGTATAAGGCCTGCACTATTCTAAAGAGGTGGATAACGGGTTGAATGATGGTACCCGAAGGTACGAGTTTGTTTAGTCACCCAAACGGGGTGAACTGCAACCCAAACGGGGTTGATCGATGGTACCCGAAGGCACAAGTTATTTATTCACCCAAACGGGGTGAACTGCAACCCAAACGGGGTTGATCGATGGTACCCGAAGGCACAAGTTATTTAGTCACCCAAACGGGGTGAACTGCAACCCAAACGGGGTTGAACGATGGTACCCGAAGGTACAGGTTTGTTTTTGCAGCTGCAAGGTACCCTTATAGGAATGCCTATCTATCCACTTCCTAGACTCAACGCAGGCAATAAGATCTATTTACTTTATCTTTCATTTATTCATTCATATTCTTATATGCACATGTATACTCTTGTATAACTATGAACAATGTACTCATACTCATGTTCATATATAACTTTCTGTAAACCGGTGAACATTTCACTGTTGGGTAATACTATTCTGTTCTTGTAATCATATTCACTTATGTGGCTAGTTCGTATGTCAAGATTATACTTATATAATGCCATTTGTACCCATACATGATCATGTAAAATATATGTATACATCTTCTTTAGTACATATACATATATGCACTAATCATAAACAATTATACACTTTTCTCATATAATAATCACATGGCAAGATACTCCTTCTGTGATGCATACACTTGTATACATAGTCTTGTATGACATTACCATTATATATATGCACACATATATTTTGCTAGTCATTTTACTTCTTTTTACAAGTAGAGTTAATATTTCAAACCATAAGTATCATACGAACAGTCATGGGTAGCAGTTTTAATATTGACTATCATGTATGTATTCATATC
The DNA here is from genome assembly GCA_037975025.1 of Excoecaria agallocha. Taxonomy (NCBI): domain Eukaryota; kingdom Viridiplantae; phylum Streptophyta; class Magnoliopsida; order Malpighiales; family Euphorbiaceae; genus Excoecaria; species Excoecaria agallocha. The sequence goes on along the minus strand of JBBPFJ010000734.1, from coordinate 17,347 downwards.
CACATTTGATCTCTATTGCAGGCAACACTATATTCATGTTCATTTCATACTTCAAAGCTGTACTTATAGTATATCCTTTTTGTACGTGCATATAATCTCATCTATTTAGTGACATTCAATCATTTTCTATCCCATAAGACAATTACATACTCATGCACTCATAAATATAATTTTAGCTTGTACATACCTGTAGTGCATTCGCATCTAATAAGCTTGTTCTTGTAAGTATGATTATTAATATGTACACCTCTAACACTCACCAATCATATGCTATACAGATGTCAATACATTTCCATATGGCACATGCATTTAACTTCCATCATGAACTTATAATTGAACATATGATCTTTAGACCACACGTCATATCACAATCATATTATCATACACATATACAATTATCAATAATTTCATAATTATTCATGGTACTATAACTTATCTATTAATGCACAATTTCCATGATGCATAGGTATACATTCTTAGATAATTTTCGATGTAAATGATACAAATTTATATACACACTAGTATATGACTCTCGTATACTAGCATTTAAGGTCAATTTTTGCTCAGTTATATGTGCTACACATGGGGGTAGCCTAATATACCAATAAAAGAGAATAAAAACACATTTAGTAACCAACATGCTGTCGAGCTCGCGACACTGTCGCGCTCGCGACAGTATGCGTGGTCAAACAGGTTTTTCACTCTGTTCTCAAAATCCTGCAAACTGCTTAACAAAATCATTTTGTACCTCGTATTTGACATAGTAAACGGCATTTTTAGAAAAATTTGTCTTCTACAAAGTTGTAGATCTACATTTCTAGTTTCTAGAAAATCAAAAATATTTGCAATATCATTTCTAGAACTCGAGATATCTTGAAATTACTAAGGACTGTTCATAGAACCAAAACAGTGGGGGCTGTCACTTATAAAAATTCATATCATAATATCAAGAGAGATTTAGACCAAAATTTCTTCATCAAAAACGTACTCCTAGGTATCTAGTTTACTCAGAATTTTACAGAATAATATTTTGACTTCTATACTATTACTTATGCCCAAAATACCAACATCTGTACCCTAACAGTCCCAACAGATTCAACGAATTTCATGCTAATTATTTGACAAACATAGAAATAAAATTAGGCATTACTTCCTTCATATAAAATGTGTCTTTATGAGTCTAGTTTTCATAGAAATTAATTTCATGTCATTATGATCATTTTACATACAGATATCTCAATTTTTCCCCAACCTGGTCCAGAATCCGAATTTAGAAGTTTTCCTAAATTCAATAAATCATAAAAAATATCTAGAGGCCGAATTTGAGTGTGATTTCTTCTTATGAAATCTTTGTATATAAGTATAGTTTAAGACCCAATTGGAATCATCTAATTATCTATTCTCAAAGTCAAGATATTACCAAAATAGTACAACTAGGTCCAGTGAACTCAAACCCAGAATTTTTAAGACTCACATGCATTTCTTATCTTGTGTTCTCTTTACTTTTCTCTAGATTTCAAGCCAACCACAACATGTTCCAGTAGATAATTTCACATGCAATATGAATAATCCTAAGTTCCCATACCTTAGCCAAAAACAACAGCAAAATCTCTATGTCTTTAACTTCTTGCAATCTCTTTCCCTTTGTTCTTTCTTCCTTCCTCTTCTCCTTCACAAACATCATCATCATTCAAATTTCCAACACTTATTTAATATTCTCTTCAATCAAAAATGAAAAGAAAAGAGAAGAAGATGATGAAGGATTCATTAACATAATAATTACCTTAGCTTAATGCCTTAAACTCTTGATGAACCAACAAAATTATCACCTAATTTTCTTGAGATGATCTAGTAGAGATAAAAGAAAGAAGAAGAAGATGAATTTCTGGACTTCTCTCTTCAAAATGCCGACCTCCCTCTCTAATTCTCACTTTCTCTTTCATTCCACTAACACACACACATATATATAGTGCTTTGGTAAATGTCCTATTTAATCCCTCAAGATTTTGCATGTCACACTAAAGACATACAACTTTTTGCATGCTATAAAGTGACCCCTCCACTAACTCTTTTTCTAAAATCAACCATTCTATTTAATCCCTTTTATGAATTGACCTCTTAATATATGCTTCTATCCACATTTGACCCTTAAAATGCCATATTTAGAAATTCACCCCTAAATTAAAACTTTATGCTAAACATTCTCACTTTCTACTGCTCACTATCCGATTTTTGCATAATATGTTTCACATGGAAAACGACATTTTTCAAGAAACTTTTCTTCTTAAAAATTGATACTTAAGATCTTAACTATATGATATAAAAATCTCAAGTCTTTTTGATGTAAATCCCAGGAGTTATAACATAAGAAACACCTACTGCTCCAATGACCCGCCAAATGCAAAATGGCTACTGTTTTGGGCATTTTGGAAGACCTTAGAGGAAAAATTTCATTATTGTTATTTCTATAACATTTGTAGACAAAGAAGTCCCGGTTCTATCCCAACTAAAATCATCAAATTCGGAGTTTAAAAACTCAACTTATGATTAAAATAGTCATTGGAGGTCAATCCGAATTTCTGGACAGCACTTTCACTTTAATGTCTAATATCTTAATTCAAGTCAATATACTTATAAAATCCATAATTAACACAATATTAATGCATGCAAGAAATAATAGTTCCCAAACAATATCTTAACTATATTTTTGCTCGAATTAAACATACTATGCTATAATGTCATTTGACTATGGTATATTCTATCTCTTAAAACCATGAATCCATTAGATCATAAGTACTACTAATTAATCCCCTAATGCTCAATTTGACTTTAATGACATATGTTTGCCTTTGAATTCCACTAGGGCCTCTTTAGGGTCCTTACAGTAGCTACCAGAACCTGAGTGTGTATACATTAATTTAAACACTTATAAACAAAAAGTACACATTAATATGCAAAAAGGCTATTAAAATTACCACAGAATGCGCTGAATATACAAAATCAGATGCTCCAAAGTTCACTCCATCAATAACAAAGGCAATTGAATTGATTGGTTGTGTAGCTGCTAGAAATTGATAAATAATAAATCAATTTCAAGCTGATATATATATATATAGTAGCTGCTACAAATTGACAAATAATAAATTAGTTCAAGCTGATATATATATATATATATATATAAAGAAAAAAAATCAAACAAATAAAAATTAATTTACCAGGATGCCTATGCTAGCTTATAATGTGAAGAACATTAGGATCTTTTGAAAAAATTCCATCACCAAAGTACAGACCTACTCTAACCACAAATGCTAACCCTACCCAATAACAAAACTCATCTACAAGATATACAAGTATTTTTTCAAAAGAAAATTGGAACTCTGGAACAAATGTTGATAATGGAGTTAAATAAATTGGCAAGTAATTACCTGTAGAACTTGAGTTGCTACTGTTGTTGCCTTCTGGTAGTCCTTCTCAGGAAATGTACAAGCTATCATTTCCTATCAAAAAGAGAAATATAATAATTAGAATTCATATAGGTATTATTGCAATTAAATAATTATTAAGTGTAGAAACATTGGTTGTTTATATATACCTAACTGGCCATAACTAAGCCATCAGCGAGGAGTAATAATGTAATCCAGACCTGTACCTAAATCTGAAATGCAGCTATAGGCACTGACCCTAGCCTGGCTGCTCTTGATGCTACCAATGCCACACATATTGTTGATGTTATTACTCTTACTAATAGGAAAAAACCTAAAATACCACCACACACACACACACATATATATATATTAACAAATTAATTAAATGAATCAAATAAACACATAGCCAACAAAATTCAAGAATTACCATTTTTAATAAATTGAACAAATTGCAAAAGTTTTTTACTTAGTGGTAACAAATCAGCTTTTTTCATCAATCTCCACATGAGGATAAGTGAAATCAATTAACTGAAAGATATCGGCAAAGCAAGAAGAATTAATCAGAACAATAAAAGAAGCAAACTGATTAATTAGAACCATAATTGAATATTTAGATCTTCTTAATCCATGCACCGGACAGTAACTCGATTAAAATCTCGGTACCTAGCACCAATCAACAAATCAAACCAAAATGGGAGCACCAACCACAAAGAGAGAACAAGAGATTTTCAGAAAAAGAGAAAAATACCAGTGATGGTAAAACGAGAAAAATATATAGTATTTGACATCTTAATTTAATAAACTACTTACTTCTTTAATTTTTTTTTCTATATTAATTTCTTTAATGGCCTAATAAATTTACTTCCTCAAGCAACTCGCTATGTTTTGCTTGAGTACTTCATTTTTCTTTTTAAATATGCTTAATGGATAATCTTCTTAATTATTTATTTAATCTTAATTTTTTAGGTAAATGCAATGACCGATTTTTTTTTAATATTTGTGAATATTTTTAATTGTGATGTGAATGGTTTGCTTTACAATAAATTAATAAATAATTAACAACGGCATACAATATTATTTGTATAAATTGACCTATAATACTAATTAATTAATTGCAATGCAAAAGTAGATAACATAATTAATAATTCATTTTAATCATGATTAAAAAAGCTAATCTAGATATATACACTTGCTCATCAAGAAACTCGTTCTCATTACTATCATGTCTTAATCAATTTAAATCAAATTGAGCAGATGGCTAGCTAGCAAAGAACTGCCGTTTACATTGATGCATGAAATATTTGCTAGGTATATGCTTATAATTAGAAATATTTGCCAGTTTTCTATTTTCGATTTTTTTTTTTTGAAAATTAGAGTATTTATTTTATGTAAAAAGTTTAGTGTTGGAATTTAATGGTTACATGCATCACATACATGAGCGGAATTTTAAAATTTTTAACCATATGATCTGATCTTGCCATGAATACACAATATAACTATATGAGAATAAGAAAAATCACCTTTGATTTTTGTTGAACAGTTGATTTTACTTCGCACCGGGTTGTCGCAAACCACAGTGTCCAAAATCGAACACCTCCAATGAGTAATCCACACTAGAGAGGGGTAAATTGAACCAAAAAATTGGTGTTCAACTAGGGCTGGCCGAAATCCAAGAGGCTAGCAATGGAAGTGGCGCAAAAAGGGAGAGAGAAATAAGAGAAAAAGACTTTCCTTTTGTTTTAATCACTTAACCCTAATTCTCATTAGTTGGCCTTTTATAGTTAGGTTAAAATTCCAACTCCTTAATGAGATTGGGCTCTTTAAAATTGCTGGAGAATTATTAATTGGGCTTCTGGAATTATTTATAATCATTTGGGCTTAATTAAATCCAAATTAAATCTTTTCATAAAAGACCATGCACAAAATCCACAAACTAGGCCCTTTGTGCATCTAATTGGATTTAAATACCCAAATGGATTCCAAATCCAAACAAATTAAATATGTGAGTTCCATAACACTTATGTAACATATATAAATTAATTTGGTCCAAGAAAAAGCCCTCTAAGCCCTTCTGTATGGAGTTGGCGTGTAGCCCTCTTCTGGAGGGCTTCCTCCAACTTCTTCATTCCTTTGGCCCTCTATAATTTCTCCAATAGTCCTATTAATTATTATATCAGTCCTATAACACTTATAGTAGTCTTATAACACTTAGAAGACAATAATAATTAATCATGAAATACATTATTTCATTTAGGTCCAATTTACAGAACATTTCTCAAAAGTTCCGCGGACAATTTTATTTGATCATAATTAATTAAACTCTTTAATTAATTATTATCATATTCTCCTCTCTACCTATATAATAATATCAAATATTATTATCCTTGTCATTTTACCATTTTACCCTTTTCTCTATATGTGTGTGACCTATTGGGTTCCTGTCCATGTTGGCAGTATAATATGTAATTGTGAGTTCTATTCAAAACTCACATGATTTAAACTCCTTTAAATCATTTTATCAATCTCTATTGATATTTTGATACATCATTATACAAGTCATGATTGGCCTCTAGCTAGGTATCATGACTACCCAAATGTCAGGAAAGTCATGTGGTTTGACTGTACCCTTCCATAGAAACAGTTACCGTGCAATTACTCCTTTCACCACTCTTATCTCAATTAGATTCTGAGTATGGATTTCTGTCAACTCATATAAATCTAATTATGTATGTTCTATTAATTTAACCATTGTTCCTAAAATGCCCTTCATGGATCTCCATCCATCTCGGCATATTACTCTGGCCAGAGATTCTCTGAACAAGGCAATTATAGAATCATGCGAGATAACTTCCCTTGTTAAATCTGGGATGGTGAATCCTTTGTCAATCACTCAACTATCTTCAAGTAGGTCATGATATACCCAATCTCCTAACTATGTTCACTCCCAGTTGGAAGTAATCAGTTATGGAGTCAAAGTATACCACTTGCTACTTAAGATAACTTTGGTGATCTCAAGTCTAAGGATACTTGTACAACTACTATGAAGAGATTCCTCACTGACATAGATTTAATATCCATATGAGGATTCTCTTTGCAGGTCTCCAATGAACTTGTTCCTCTAACAAGCATCCACATGTTAGCATTGATTATCATCCATAATCACAATTATGAGAACCATTGCTTAAACCATTCAAGAAGCATAACATATGTTAGTCTGTCCGAATTAATAATGTCCTATCTTGTTAATTCTATGACTAGGGATATTTAGATATTAACATATTTGCATGCAATAGACATCTCACATCATGAACACCTTCATGATTGCCTTTGCACTGTGTTTATAATATCTAGGACTTCATTTATTAATTTAAGATTTACAAACTCATGTATTCAAACACAGCATTAATAAATGAATGATGCCTTTTATTAAGAATATAAATTTCATACATATGAAAAACATCCCTATTACATGGGCTCTAGGGCATACTCTCTAACAATCTCCCACTTGCACTAGAGCCAATCACTTATATGTCTCAGACCCATGCTATTTATATGGTGATCATGCTTTATCTGGGAAAGTGCTTTAGTGAGGGGATCCGCCACATTGTCATCTGTGGGAACCCTTTCTATTTTCACATCATTTCTAGCTACTATTTCCTTTATGAGATGGTAGCGTCTGAGAACATGCTTGGATCGTTGATGAGACCGTGGTTCCTTTGCTTGCGCAATGGCTCTATTGTTGTCACAATATAAAGGAATCGGATCAACAATGCTAGGCACCACTCCTAGTTCGGTTATGAACTTTTTGATCCAGACTGCTTCTTTGGCTGCTTCTGAAGCAGCAATGTACTCAGCTTCCGTCTTGGAATCAACAGTTGTTTCTTGTTTGGAACTTTTCCAACTAACTGCTCCTCCTCCCATTATGAACACATAACCAAATTGTGATTTACAATCATCTTTGTCAGATTGGAAGCTGGCATCTGTATACCCATTTACTTCCAAACTGCCCTCTCCATATACCAAGAATATATCCTTAGTCCTTCTCAAGTACTTAAGAATATTCTTGACAGCTGCCCAATGTTCCTCTCCAAAATTAGATTGGAATCTGCTTGTGACACTCAAAGCAAATGCTACATCTGGACGTGTAAATAACATAGCATACAAGATAGAACCAATTGCAGATGCATATGGTATTCTATTCATGCTCTCTCTATCCTCCAGTGTCTGTGGACACATAGATTTAGAAAGGTGTTTCCCATGCACCATGGGTATAAACCCTTTCTTAGAGAGATCCATATTGAACCTCTTCAATACTTTATCTATATATGTACTCTGAGAAAGACCTAGCAACCTATTGGATCTATCTCTATAGATCCTTATTCCCAGAATATAGTATGCTTCTCCAAGGTCTTTCATGGAGAATTGCTTGGATAACCATATTTTAATAGATTGGAGAAGAGAAATGTCATTTCCCATGATCAATATGTCATCTACATATAGAACTAGGAAGACAATTGCACTCCCACTGACCCTATTATACACACAAGGTTCATCTTCATTCTCTGAGAAACCAAACTCTTTGATTGTCTCATTGAATCGTATGTTCCAACTCCTAGAGGCTTGCTTCAATCCATAAATGGATCTTTGAAGCTTGCATACCTTTTTGCCATTTCCTGATGTGAATCCTTCTGGTTGTGTCATATACACATCCTCGGTAAGATTTCCATTAAGGAAAGCTGTCTTCACATCCATCTGCCAAATCTCATAATCATAATGAGCTGCAATGGCTAAAAGTATTCTTATAGACTTAAGCATCGCTACAGGAGAAAAAGTTTCGTCATAGTCAATACCTTCTTTTTGACGATAACCTTTTGCTACTAAGCGAGCTTTATAGGTAACTATATTACCTTCCATGTCAGTCTTCTTTTTGAAGACCCATTTGCACCCTATGGGTTTTATTCCTTCAGGTGGTTGAGTTAAAGTCTATTTATTCTCATACATGGAGTGCATTTCGGACTGCATAGCCTTAAGCCATAAATCACGTTCTGAACTGTTCAAAACTTCTTGATAGCTTGTAGGCTCATTGTCCTCTACTACAGTTATGCCTCTATCCGAATCAATGTGAAATCCATATCTCACAGGGATAGAACGCATCCTAGTAGATCTTCTAGGATTTTGTGTATAATCAGGTTCAACTGTGATTTCATCATTATGAAATTTAGTTTCGGGTTCAATCGATTGATCATCTTCTATTTGTGGGTTTTGAACTTAACCAAGCTCAATTTTACTCCCACTGTCCTCTCGTAGGAGAAATTCTCTTTCCAAGAAGACAGCATGCCTTGAAACAAACACCTTTTGTTCTAAGGGATGATAGAAATAATATCCAAACGTTTCTTTTGGATATCCCACAAATAAACATTTGTCAGACTTAACATCCAGTTTGTCTGACATTGTCCTCTTCACATAAGCAGGACAACCCCATACTTTCATATGAGAAAGCGTGGGTTTCTTGTTATTCCACATCTCATATGGAGTAACATCAACCGATTTACTAGGAACTCTATTTAACACATAAACAGCAGTTTCTAGTGCATATCCCCAAAAGGACTTAGGCAAGTCCGCTCGGCTCATCATTGATCGAACCATATCTAATAGTGTTCGATTCCTCCTTTCGGATACACCATTGTGTTGTGGTGTATATGGAGGAGTCCATTGAGATAAAATCCCATTATCTCTAAAATAATCCTGAAACTCTTGACTTAAGTATTCTCCACCTCGATCTGATCTAAGTGTTTTAATACTTTTGCCAAGTTGTTTCTCTACTTCATTTCTGAATTCTTTGAACTTTTCAAATGCTTCAGACTTATATTTCATTAGATAGATGTATCCAAACCTGGAATAATCATCTATGAAAGTAATTAAGTAGGAGTAACCTCCTCTAGCATGTGTAGTCATTGGACCACATACATCTGAATGTACTAAGTCCAAAACAATTTTAGCTCGTTCTCCTTTACCAACAAAGGGAGCTTTTGTCATTTTTCCCAATAAACAAGATTCGCATGTATCAAATGATTCATAATCAAATGATCCCAAATCACCTGACTTGTGCAATTTGGTCATGCATTTTTCATTTATGTGGCCTAAACGACAATGCCATAAGTATGAGGTATTTAGATTATCATGTTTCATTCTCTTGTTATCCACATTATGTACTTCTTTAATTAAATCAAGAACAAATATACCATTCTCAATGATAGCTTTTGCATAAAATATATTGTTCTTAAAATGTAACAACATTTGTCCTTTAAAGAAATATCATAATCGTTCATCAAACAACTGAAAGAAATAATACTCTTAGACAAAGCTGGAACATAATAACAATTATTTAATTCCAGTACTAATCCACTAGGAAGAGGCAAATAGTAAGTCCCCACAATTGTTGTAGAGATGTTTTTTCCAGTAGCTGAATGCAAACAAATCTCTGCCTTTTCCACTCTTATAATGCTTCTAAGTCTCTGTAGATCATTACATAAGTGAGGTCCACATCCGGTATCTAATACCCAAGATTGTATAGAAGCAATAGAATAAGTATTAATTTCAATCATATGAATACCTGAAGTAGATGCAACAGCTTGCTTCTTCTCCTTAAGAGAATCTAGATAGGCCTTGCAGTTATGCTTCTAATGACCATTTTTTCCACAATGGAAGTAAGTTCCTTTGGGATTCTCTTTCTTGGCAACCTTTTTCTTGGAAATCCCACCATCCATTATCTCATGTTGCTTCTGAAGCTCTGAGGACATAGCACCCAGCATCAGACATGCTGCTGCTTCACTATCCTCCATGTATTTTCGATAAGTGCCTTTGATCTCATCAATGGCATCATCTGATGGAAGTGGTGGTGGATCTTTATCCAAGACATAATGGATCTTTTCAGCTCTGAGAACAATTCTCACTTGCTTGATCCATTCAAAATAGTTGCTGCCAACCAGTTTGTTATCCAAGATTGATCGTATATTTGATGTGCTCATGATGATGACATAGATGTGAAAAAGAAAAGATATGAGAGTATGTTCATATATATGTATGCATTAATAAGGTCTTTAATTAATCCATTTACTCCCACTATTTTATTGCGAATTAATAGCCCTCACTATATAATCCGAGAAAACCCGATGGTTTTCTTAGTGGGCCGATATCCAATCCTTGATATGTAATTTGACCTTGACTGTGGTCAACAAGCCAAATTCCATACCCTTGAAAGGTAGGTATCTTTATACCAATTGTGTCTCTACACAACTATTGGATCATTAGGTTATCAACTCTTGATGCATGCATATCATATATGCATTACCTAATCTTGCCTCTAGAACCATTAGCCTTGACTGTGGTCAACAAACTAATGGGCTAGCTAAGATGACCCATTTAATTAGATTTGAACATATTCGATATAATGTGAGCTTGACTGTGGTCAACAACCCACACTATAAAGAACTATGGTTCTCCTCAAATTAATGGAAGGCTTATATACCTTAGTATTTTTTGAGGGTTTTAGTTAATTAAGTCTCATCATACATGGTTGGCATACATTGGTATGCATCCTATATCTATCACATAAATATAAGCATACAAATATGGTATAGTTATGGACTTCACTACATTGATTTCCCCGAGCCAAGAGGGAAATCAAAAGGTCACACCTAGGTAGTATGCATGATTCAAACAAGAAAATAATTACATTATCTTCAAGCTTGTTGGATCTCCATCCGGCCCATCTTGCTCCTTGATATTGTTCTCCATCTCTATTTCTAATTCTAATCTAATTAATCTAATTACATATTACAATTTGAAATGAAATACAAACCAAAAACAAGTGGCCGGGACATGAAAGTCCTCATTGGGCCAAAACATGCATTATGCTCAATCACATTGGGCTATGTCCATAACTAACCATCATGCTAATCATTCACCCTTATATGCCTCTCTAATGCATAAATAAATGGATTACTAACTTTGTTTCAACCTTTGAAACTATATTTTGAGTTATTTAATGATGTGATCAAATTAGGAAACTTTTTCCATTTTGGAAACTTTCATTTTAGGAAACCTTTTTGCATGAATGTGTTCTTGCCTTAATAATCAATCAAATTGATTATTAATTAATTATAAATTGATTATTTAATTAATTAATCATATTAAATAATTAAAAGAATCAATTTTGGGCTTAAATAAGTGTAGGCCGAAACCCACAGAAGAAAAACCCTAAGTGTGTTCACACACAAACTAGTTTTGTGTCATTTGGACCATTTGGGCGTTTTGGAATGAGCCAAGCCCACTCCAGCCCTTAAAACTCATTAATAAACTTAATTAATGTTTATAATAGTTAATTTAAATCAGCTCCTTGGGCCCACCAAGTCATTCACTAATTTAAACCAAGTCCGTAAACATAATTAAGCCCATTAAGTGGTTTTAATGAATTAAAATTAATCAAATTAATTTAAGGCCCATTTTAATTAATCCAATTAATTAAAAACACTTTAATATATCATATATATCATATTTAGAAGATCAAAAGTCGTTCTAACAAAGAACACATCAAGAACACACGAAGAACACCAATTTATCGAACTTTTCGACAAAACTAGTTTTCATGCAAAACTTGTTCGATTTTAATTCCGTTCGATCCTACGGCTTAATATCACATATTAAACACATAAAATATCATCTAAATGATTTTTAAATGGATCCATAAGAAATTAAATTAAAACAGCCCCTACATTACCTAGGGTTTCACGCCAAACCCAAATCATAATGCTTCAAAAAATTCGTTTTTGTTTCCACCAAATTTATTTGATAACACATACAACCAGAAATCAATATTTCTCATTCATGAACAATCAAATCTAATATTTTAAAGTTCATGAAATAAATAACTCAAAACAAAACAAAACTTATTCCGCAAAAAAATATAGAATTGTATATCCATGGCAAAACCAGGCTCTGATACCATGTTGGAATTTAATGGTTACATGCATCACATACATGAGCGGAATTTTAAAATTTTTAACCATATGATTTGATCTTGCCATGAATACACAATATACCTATATGAGAATAAGAAAAATCACCTTTGATTTTTGTTGAACAGTTGATTTTACTTCACACCGGGTTGTCGCAAACCACAGTGTCCAAAATCGAACACCTCCAATGAGTAATCCACACTAGAGAGGGGTAAATTGAACCAACAAATTGGTGTTCAACTAGGGCTGGCCAAAATCCAAGAGGCTAGCAATGGAAGTGGTGCAAAAAGGGAGAGAGAAATAAGAGAAAAAGACTTTCCTTTTGTTTTAATCACTTAACCCTAATTCTCATTAGTTGGCCTTTTATAGTTAGGTTAAAATTCCAACTCCTTAATGAGATTGGGCTCTTTAAAATTTTTGGAGAATTATTAATTGGGCTTCTGGAATTAATTATAATCATTTGGGCTTAATTAAATCCAAATTAACTCTTTTAATAAAAGACCATGTACAAAATCCACAAACTAGGCCCTTTGTGCATCTAATTGGATTTAAATACCCAAATGGATTCCAAATCCAACCAAATTAAATATGTGAGTTCCATAACACTTATGTAACATATATAAATTAATTTGGTCCAAGAAAAAGCCCTCTAAGCCCTTCTGTATGGAGTTGGCGTGTAGCCCTCTTCTGGAGGGCTTCCTCCAACTTCTTCATTCCTTTGGCCCTCTATAATTTCTCCAATGGTCCTATTAATTATTATATCAGTCATATAACACTTATAGTAGTCTTATAACACTTATAAGACAATAATAATTAATCATGAAGTACATTATTTCATTTAGGTCCAATTTACAGAACATTTCTCAAAAGTTCCGCGGACAATTTTATTTGATCATAATTAACTAAACTCTTTAATTAATTATTATCATATTCTCCTCTCTACCTTTATAATAATATCAAATATTATTATCCTTGTCATTTTACCATTTTACCCTTTTCTCTATATGTGTGTGACCTATTGGGTTCCTGTCCATGTTGGCAGTATAATATGTAATTGTGAGTTCTATTCAAAACTCACATGATTTAAACTCCTTTAAATCATTTTATCAATCTCTATTGATATTTTTATACATCATTATACAAGTCATGATTGGCCTCTAGCTAGGCATCATGACTACCCAAATGTCAGGAAAGTCATGTGGTTTGACTGTACCCTTCCATAGAAACAGTTACCGTGCAATTACTCCTTTCACCACTCTTATCTCAATTAGATTCTGAGTATGGATTTCTGTCAACTCATATAAATCTAATTATGTATGTTCTATTAATTTAACCATTGTTCCTAAAATGCCCTTCATGGATCTCTATCCATCTCGGCATATTACTCTGGCCAGAGATTCTCTGAACAAGGCAATTATAGAATCATGCGAGATAACTTCCCTTGTTAAATCTGGGATGGTGAATCCTTTGTCAATCACTCAACTATCTTCAAGTAGGTCATGATATACCCAATCTCCTAACTATGTTCACTCCCAGTTGGAAGTAATCAGTTATGGAGTCAAAGTATACCACTTGCTACTTAAGATAACTTTGGTGATCTCAAGTCTAAGGATACTTGCACAACTGCTATGAAGAGATTCCTCACTGACATAGATTTAATATCCATATGAGGATTCTCTTTGCAGGTCTCCAATGAACTTGTTCCTCTAACAAGCATCCACATGTTAGCATTGATTATCATCCATAATCACAATTATGAGAACCATTGCTTGAACCATTCAAGAAGCATAACATGTGCTAGTCTGTCCGAATTAACAATGTCCTATCTTGTTAATTCTATGACTAGGGATATTTAGATATTAACATATTTGCATGCAATAGACATCTCACTTCATGAACACCTTCATGATTTCCTTTGCACTGTGTTTATAATATATAGGACTTCATTTCTTAATTTAAGATTTACAAACTCATGTATTCAAACACAGCATTAATAAATGAATGATGCCTTTTATTAAGAATATAAATTTCATACATATGAAAAACATCCCTATTACATGGGCTCTAGGGCATACTCTCTAACATTTAGAAAATACATCTATTTATTAACAAATAAAAAACTGAAGTATTGATTTAATTTTTGTACACACACACCTAAATGTATGTGTGTGTGTGTGTATGTGTCTATATATATGTATGTATGTATGTATGTATGTATGTATGTATGTATGTGTGTATATGTACATATATATGTATGTGTATATATGTACATACATACATATATATACATGTATATGTATGTACGTGTATACACACACACACACACACACACAAACACACACATATGCATGTATATGTATATATGTGTTGTGTGTGTGTATAGGTATGTGCATACATACATATATATGCATATGTATGTTAATATATGCACATACATACACATGTATGTGTACATACATCATATGTATTTATATTATATATGTACATGTATATGTGTGTGTATATACGTACATACTCTATATATTTTTTAATACTAGACTGTTCTCATAGAAACTTTTTTTAATTCATTAATAAGAAGTTAAAGACTATATATATTTTACAACTTTGATTTTACACCTATCCATCCTCTCTAGCTAAAAACTCTTGCTTGCATTGCTCTATGACATAATAAATACTATGAGATATATTTAAGCTGTAAATATTATTTTTAATTGTTAAATAATTTTTAGCATTGGTGAACTGATAGATAATAAATATGCTCATTTTTTGTTCAAGCAAATAGATATTTAAAATTTTATTAGGAGCAATCAACATATCCCTTTTTAGAATTTTGGTGTACCATCTGATATGCCTTGTATATTGTTTAGTATACAAAATTCCAAAAAGAAAATCCTCATCTAAATTTTGGTATACCAGCCAGTATATCGAATTTCAAAATGAAAATTATCTTTTGGATTTTAGTTACCCGCTAGTATACCTAGTATACCAGTCGGTATACAAATTTCAGAATAAAAGTCCTTATCTAGATTATACCAGTCAGTATACCAAATTTTAAAATAAAAATCTTTTTATGAATTTTGGTGTACTCACTGATATATCAACTGGTATACCAAATTCTTTATTTTGTATTGAAATGTAATGAAAATCCTATTTTGAAATTTGATATACCGATTGATATACTAAATTCTTGGTTGAAAATCATTTCTAAAATTTGCTATATCGTCCGTTATACCCTGCATATGAAATTTCAAAGTGAAAATCATGTTCTAAAATTTGATATACTGGTCGATATACCCAGTATACCATCCGATCTACCAAATTTTAGAATGAAAATTATGTTCTTGAATTTAGTATACCGGATTTCAGAATAAAAATACTATTTTGAAATTTGGTATACTGGCCAGTATACTTGGTATACCAGCCGTTATACCTTGTATACTATGTGGTATACCAAATTCAAAAATAAAAATTATATTTTGAAATTTGATATACTGGCTGGTTTATTTATTTTGTATAACATTTTGTAGAATAAAGTTTCCAACTAAAATAATTCTTTTATTAATAATACCGACTAATTATTTTACATTTATCATTAAAAAATGAAAAGAATTAATTAATCTCAATCAAAAATCACAAAGCGAATGTAATTTATAAATAAAATCACCAACGTAAGAATTTTTGAGTCCTTCACTCAACAAAAAGTCTCTCCATTTAGTATAATTTAATTTAACCTCTTTCCCAATCTCATTATCACAATCCATTACAGCTTTAAGTGCCTTCAATCTACTGACTCAGGGCTACCTTTGCAAAGATCCAAGGGTGAGGAGTAGTAAATACACATAACAAGAAGATATAATACATTCACTAGGTAAATAAGGTAACAGAATTCTACACACAACCTGTGTGAAGCAACAACCACACAGTTACCAGGAAGCAAAAGAAATTCTCGTGCAAGTGTTTTTTTACGGCCCCGTATTCTAAATGGAAATTTACGAAAATAGAAAAGCATTTGGCCTCATTTATTAAGAGAGCATGTGAAATTTGGTAGTATAATTTTATTTTTTTCCTAAAATGACAACCTAATATACATTCTATTGATCTAACGGTAAATTTAATAGATTGACTATATCAAAATTGTCATAGATTTAATAAATTATAAGCAATATTATCCCTTCAATATCCATCATAGAGTTTATTAAGTCATCGACTATTTGTATTTAGTTCGTGATAAGTGTGCAGCACTTAATTAGAAAATATAATTTATACCTATTTTTAAAGTTTATTTTTTAAAAATATGTTATTACAATATTAAAAATAATTTAGGCATATATATATATATATATGAAAGAGGAAAAGAAAAGGAAAAAAGGTAAAGCAAAAGATAAAAAAAATGGTCAAAAATGTTAGGAGAGGAAAATGGGTGAAGAAAAATCGAAAAAAGTAAAATAGATAAGAAACCCAAAAAGAAGTGGAAAGATAGAGCTCATGAAGCTGAGCCGAGAAGGAGCAAGCAACAGTAAATAAAAATAGTAAGTGGATAAATGGAAATTTTTCTATTTTCTAATACATTTTAAAAAGGGGGTATTTCTAAATATCTCTCTCTCAATTCATTTCCTGCCTCTGCTGCTTTCAAGTGTTGGCTACTGTTTCTTAGTGTTTCTATTTCTTGGTTTCTGTATATTCAAGTATATATTTTCATGCATCAATTACTATAACTTTATCATTATATTACTTATACATTTCCTATACTTATTGTTATTCATTATCATATATTTCATATTTAATGTGAACTCTATGATTTAGGAAAGGAGTAGTTACTCTTATGCCACAAATGGGGTCTTAACTTTCAAGTTTTAACTTATGAAGGAGGGTCATGGTTACTACCAATTCATGGTAAGCGTGGCC